>JABFQC010000101.1:0-38255 GCA_022817085.1 Psilanteris sp. ZL-2020
ATAGCCTGGCAAAATATATAAAAATTTGTAAGTCAAGTGTATAATCACCTAAGTGTACACCCAGTTGTATTGAATCGTCACCTAACTAGATCGATAATCCCGCTTGTTTACCATAATAAAAGTTGTCTAGTTAGGTGACGAATTATCCGAACTCTAAGTTGATTCATCGAAGATTTATGTAGATATGTGTACATATATGATAAATCCACATAAAATATATTATATTTATTATAAACACATGGAATTATGATTTCAACTTACAAAATTCATTTTGCTGTAATCAATGAAATTTTACTTTTAACGATTTCAGTATTCGTTTGTTTTTAACATAATAGAAACGCAACAATTTATCCTGTCATAAAATAAGAGTTTACATATTAGAGGAAATATGTCTATTTCACACCGATGCCAATTTACTGATAAAAATGATTACAGATTTTTACTAACATCTAAAAAAACAATTAAATTTAATTGTAAAACTTTCTTGAAATCGCTAATCAGTATTGACAAACGACACCCTAAATGTAAAAAATACTTAATCAGTAATGCTGCAGTAGCAAAAGAAAAAAGAAGTCAGTCATTACAGCCTCATCAATGGATTATTCATCCATTTAGCAGATTAAGGTACATTTTGATTTTACCATTCCATTTTTATATTCATTGGATTGAATATACCTACAAGAAAATATGATAAGTATAAAACATACATATAATGTAATTTATAATTTTTGTTAAATGTTCCATGACTTTTCATCAGAATTTTAAATTTTTAAAATAATTAAACTCGACTTTACTCAACTCAGTTAAACTGATAAAACTTCAATCTTATATTTCATGTATTTGTAATATTGTGATTTTGAAGAAAAAAAATTGAACATCTTAATTCTACTTGAAATATCATTAAATATTAAATTTTTTCATATCTATTATTTAATTCCCTAATGAAATAGCTTAAATTTAGTATATTTTAAAAACTGAATATAATATATAATACATAAAAATTAATGTTTTATATTTCAGATTTATTTGGGAAATTATAATGATGATAACATACAGTGTCGCTTTTGTAACTATTCCATTTATGATCTGTTGTGTAGTATTAGACTTTGAAAAAATTCGAATGGATAATATTAATTTAATTATATATGGTATATGTTGGATGGATATATTGATTAATAGCATTACTGGTTATTATGATTATAATGAAAAAGAATTTATTTTGCACCAGAAAAAGATATTAAAGTTTGTAATATTTAAAATTATATTCTTTAACAACTGCGTTTATTATAATGAAATTTTAATAGTAATGTGCAGAAAAGATATAGAAGATGAATGTAAAAGCCCTGTCTCTGATGTATTTTACGTAATTTTTTATACAAAATAAAGAATAAAATATAATATTCAAAGTACATTACAAATATTATTATTGTAATATTTTTATAGTACTACAGTTACAAAACTTCATTGTTATGAATGCACTAAAAATATTAATACTGCAATGAATTTAACTATAAAAAGTTTTTATATCTTAACTTCATAATTTTAGTATTCAGAATTTATAATGATTAGATATATATTATCACAATAATAATTCAATGTTTTTACATAGATACAATAATTATATTGTTTTAATATCATATTGGCAATATCTTATATATTTGTTATAGATATCTTTTATGTGAAATATTACTTAAACATTGTAATATCTAGTGTTTGTTGAGTATATTATTATTAATGACAATTAACCAATTGAATTATTAAACTTATCATAATTCCAATCTATGATTTATCTATCTTAGGCATTATTCTAAACGGTATTTTCTTATCGATGCACTAACATCTTTACCTTATGACCGAATTACTTTTTACTGGAGATCACTACCAGGACCAAATTCTTCCATGGTCATTACTATTATTAATTTGATACCTTTATTAAAATTATCACGTTATTTTACATTGAATGTATACATTCTTGAATTATTTACTGTAAGTAATTAAATTAATGACTTTGCATAAATATATATAATTATACATATAATATTTCTAACTATTGCAAATTGGATTTGTTTGTTTCAGTATTTTGATTTTCAATATTTTACATTTCAAATGTTCAGTATGATGGTATTATATATATACGTGTTTTATTGGTTTGTTTGTGTATGTTATGTTACACCTATTTTAGTCATGTATGGGCTTAAAGTTACAGCTGAAGTAAAATATTTTTTCTATTTAAATATATCAAAAAAATATAAGTATAATAAAAAAACGCAATAATTACGTTTTTTAAGGAATGCCAAAATTGTTTTTTTATTCAAGCTAGAACATCTGGAATAGCTGAAAGATTTAGACAAGCAATGTTCATAGTACTAGAAAACTTTACTGCCAGCAGTTATGGTATAATAATTCCAGAAACTCAGGGACACATCATGTTGTGCACAATTCTGATGTTACTTGGTCGTATAATTGAATGTTACATCATTAGTAAGAAACTGCCTATCAATCAAGTATTAATTTATACCATCCCCATGACAATTAAATTTATTTGCACAAAACTCTTTTAGTAACATTTCTAAAGATAAGTTCAAGTAAAAATGCTCCGGAGGAAGAATACCAGCAAATTATAGATCAATTGAATGCTTATTCGGCACAGAAACAATTCCCCTCAAATATAAAACAACGCCTTTTATCACTTTACCATTATCGTTTTAAAAATAGTTATTTCCGCGAAAGTGATATATTATCTAATTTATCAGGTACAATATACATAAAATGTTTTAATAGAAATAAATAATTGTTTGTATTCCATATAAAATTATAATCTTTATATATACATTTTACAGTTTATGAAATATTAATGTATATTACATATATATTATTAAAAAATTATTTCATATTGTATGATTCTCGTACGAGTGTAACATATTTTTTTAATATAAAGTATTATTTTAAAATATTAAAATTTTAGATTTTAAACTGCAAAATGTTTAGAAATTACAAACATCAAATTACTCCAATATTAATTTCTAAAAATTAATGTATTTATAATAATCCAAAGAATTATATTATTTTCTTAACATAATTTTATATTGCGTATTGATGTATTTTAATATATTAATATTACTAAAATATAAAATAAATATGTATATTTTCAGTTATTAATTAAAAATACAAATTTTAACGTTTTTAGAAAATTTACGAAAAGAAATTCTTTTGCATTCGTGCCGTAGATTAATTGAAAATGTGACTATTTTTCGTGATTTATCAAAAGATGTAGTAATGTCCATAGTATCATGTTTAAAAGCAGAGCTTTATTTACCCGATGATGTTATCACAAAAGCTGGTATGCCAGGGGAGTGTATGTACTTCCTTGACACAGGAACTGTAGCAGTTTATACACCACAAGGAAGAGAGGTCTATTATAGTATATACTTTTAAATAAATTAATGTGAACAAAGTAAAATATAGATATTGCATATTATAGATATGTCATTTTGAAGACGGTACTCATTTTGGTGAAGTAGCTTTACTACTTCAGGATCAAAGAAGAATTGCAACAATCGTGGCAATTTCTGTTTGTGAAGTTTATAGATTAGATCGCAAAGATTTTCGTAGAAATATTGCAACTAATAAAGAATTAATGAAAAAAATCGAACGCATCGCTACAACTAGAATAGAACAAACTATACTGATGGATGAAAAATCAAAAACAGAAACATAACTAGGCTTTCATATCACTACAATATTGATGGAAATATTTATTTATTAATATTAAGAACAAATTAGAAAGGTACAAAATGTAAACAAACATTAATGAAATAGCTTTCAAAACTTTATTTCGAATCGCTCCGTGTTTGGGAAAAATATATAATATGCATGTCGAGTGTATCTGTAGGAACTTTGAACTACAGATCCGAATGATTGTGACAATACAAGTGTGTCGTGTCAATACGTGTCGGCTACGTTCGAACCAACGCGAACGTGACATTACAATATAAAATCTTTTCTAACACTAAACTTTTTATGACTATTTACCTTTGCAAAAATCTAATCATACATACGCGAGATAATATATAACAAATACAGTAGAAAGTAGAAAATATTAAATATATTTTTTCAGACACTCTGTTGGAGTCGAATTTCCCTGAATAAGCACTTCTTCCGCTGTATTTGAAAATTTTGTCATTTTTTATTTAAATTCAAATAATTATCAATAAATCAATTTCTCTCGCATTAACAAAAAATAAAAATTTATGTAACCAACTGTAAACAATTTTATTTTACGTTTGTAGCATAAATGCGGCGGCATGTGTTTCTTTAAATTCGACTCATGGATATATATTAAAATAGTTATGAAATGCATAGAAAAGTCCTCAAATTATGTTTAGTTTTTTTTTCCGCAACGCGTTTTTTAATTTATAAATGTATATGTACGAATACATTAGATTAATATCGAGTTTCGTTTCTGATTTGTTCCCGAGAAACAATTTAAAACAAAATTTGGCCTTTCACTCGCACGCAAATACTTCTATTAGTAAAAAACGTCGTTCGGCACAGATGTTAGCTTTTGTACAATAAAATGAGCTTTTCAGGATTGTAATATTTTGCCTTTACAACGAAAAGCTCAAATCAGAACCAATGATGGCTCGCCAGAATTGGCGATTTTTTCTGACTAGATTTATTTTCGACTCAATTGTCCGAACTGTCCGATGAATCGAACTATCCCGAACAAACTTCTGAATGCTCGTCCCAAGCAGAAACCTAAAAACATAATGAATAAAATATTAATTGTATATAATGACACATTTAGACTGATTTATATATAAATAACGATTTAAAATGATGTAAATGTAATGTAATGTAATAATAACGATTTAAAATAATGCAATGTGAAACAAAATACTAAATATCTATATAATTATTATTTTCAGTTGAAATACCTGACATTCTCGGCTACAATACCACTGGTTTCCACAACCAGCGCAAACAAATTGCGCAGCGCGTTCTAAACAACCTTGACAACGGGGAGGACTATCTCTGTCATCTCTGTGATCTCGAATATTTGTAACCCGACAGTCTCTTTCCTCGAGTATTGTCGAATCATCCTCAGCATCCTCCTATAAAATATATATAATGTTAATTAAAAAATTTAAATATTATAGAATTAAAACATGTAAACTTCTATTATTATAAATAATATAATTTATCATAAACATTAATAAATTTGAAATTATTAAGTTATTGTAAAAATTATTAAATCTTGTAAAAAATATAATGTTTATTTATGTGCTCCAATCAAACATGAAAATTATTCAAATACATAATTAATATAAATATTATTCACAGTATTAACTTTCATTAAAAATGGAATAAGATAATTTGCATAAATGATGATGATCATCTAGATACTAATATTTGAAATAACAATTAGAAACTGAAGTAGAAAAATATACAATCTATGCAATTATTTTGATATTCTTAAAGTCATCAATAATAATGCAACGTACATAAATTACATACTTTGAATAACAAAAAATTATAATAAAATTAGAATTCATTGATAAAAATATAATAATTTTAAAAAAATATGTATTACTAAATTTGTATATAAGTTTTTATTTGTTATATGTTTATTCATTATATTTTAAAATTCTAAACTTGAATGTAATATATAATAATAAACTTGTAATTATTACTTTAATTAACAATAGTGTTACAGCAAATTAAGTAAATATTTATTGAAACAATGTATAAATTATAATAAAAAAAAAGAAAATGATTTCAATGAATTTTTAAATTACTTACCACTTGTATTAAGCTATTTGAATGCGATTGAACAGGTGGATTCACAACAGGCGTTATCGTTATTTCAGTTCTTGCCTAATTATATAAAAATGAAATTATTTAACTTTATTGTATTTGACAATATAATTGAAATAATATGTAAAATAATTATATAATTTTAATCCTATAACATTAAAGTTAATAATGTCTATATAATATATAAAAATAATATGAAAACAATTTCATGTTCTATTCAGAAATAATACTCTTATAATTAAATTACAAAATTATAATTTTTCTTGCTACTTCAAATTATTTTGAATTGTAATTGTAATATGTTACCTTTGAGGAAGATAATAGCTCACTAATAGATACAGGATTAGATCCTTGATAAGTCTGTAGGAGATGTTGTGTTGCTTGTGTAGGTGCTGGCGTAACCGTGGTTGAATTTCTATCTCTTTCAGGGGCTGTTAACAGTCTTGCCAAAGTCGGTGAAAAAGTTGTAAGCCTCGGTGACTGAGATTTAGTAAGAATGCCATGAAGCAACGAGGTTGTTTGATAAGGTTGGGATTGTGAAGGTGATTGTGTATGCGTGTGTGTGCCAACTCCACTTTGTGGTAAATTAATCGTAGAGGGCGCTACTGGATGCAATGTTACATCTGGATAATTTTGCGGAGTTTTAACTGGTTCACCTGTTTATGATGTATTATTTAGTATTTTGTTTAATGTTTCTGTTTTTATGTTCTTTAGCAAATTCGTTAATTAACTAATCATTAATTCATTCTTATGTTTCATTAGGGATCATTGAAGATTACACAAGCAGTGTTAAAAGTTTCGCATATTTTCTTATCCCTATATAGGTTGTTAATACTTATTTTTACAACTATGAATTATTCTTTAAAAAGATTAATATCATTATAATCAACAATAAATTATTAAACTATCAATTCTTTGCATACGCTTACGCAATACTTGAACGACCCCGTACCTTGTTGTTGACTAAGCTTCGCGAATTGCACAAGAACATCTCTGAAACTCATGGAATTATTTGGATCAGAAATGTTTGTATTACTTTTACAAGAATCTGTACTTGATGGACGAGAATCGACGGTTTGTAAATTTTCTACCACTGCACCTCCTGCTCCAAGATTTATGTTGACAGAATTGCGTAACCTTCTGCCTCTGTAATAAATTAATGATTTTAATATTAAAAGCTTTATTATAAACTATCAAACGCTGGTAATTATGAATATGAAATTCTGTTTGTCAACAAGTATTAATAAAACTAACTTCAGACAACCAATCAAACAATAAAATTAAGATAATATTATAATTACCTCCGAGGAACACTTTCCGGATGCTTGAGACGATAATCAGCGATAATAGAACGGACATCTACGATAGGGCCCTGCCGACCCTCGCCAATTTGACGGTTATCGAAATTTTGAGCGTCGTTCAACATAGCCTGCTTTTTTGCAACATCTATGATTTGTTTCAGCGGTGTGTCTTGTCTGCTATGCAACTCTGATTTTAAGCTTTTATCTTTTTTAACATAAGGCGAATTGTCACGTGACCTATCACGGTTTTCATTTTTGACCACAGATAAATCCCTCTTGTCCTTTGAAATGCTGTCCCATTCGCTCGAGAGAGACATCGCGGTAGGCGCGAGACTGTCCATTTGCTGCGATCCGTTGCTGTCTATGAAATTCATGACCTGTCTTTTACGTTGCAATCGATCATAGGCTTCTTCCTTCAACTTCTTTAAACGCAAAATTTCATTCCACTCCAATTCTTTAGTACGCAGTAATTCCTCCAACGCCTGCAAGTAAATTTGAATGATTATTTTTATCCCCACATTAGCATCGTTTATTCATTTAATTTATAATAATTTAAAGTCCAAAACAAATTTGATTAAATGTAATCATTAGTCAGTGCGTAATAAATGCGACGACCAATCATTACTTAATCTGCTTAACCTCCATTATAATGCAAAATTATGCCTATACATATACGCATGCCTATATATATATATATATATGTATACAAACCTTAAGTTCTGCACGCATTTGTTCAGATTTCGCTTCAAGTTCCTCACGATCAGCATGATCGCAGTCGACGATGGCTGTAATGTATTGCTCTCTTTGTTCGGCGCAAATCCTCTTAATCGGGTTGCCATTGCCCTCCGCAATATCTTCAGTGTTTGCTCGCTTTCTGCCTGGCTTTTCATCCCTGCCGCTTTTTTCATGCTTCATGTTTCGAACGCTCGATTTTTGGTTCGCCGAGGCATTTTGCCCGGACAGCCTTACGGATTCCAATTCCGAATCCGCAATTGGTTCCTTCTTAATACTGGTACCGCGCGCGTTCTCCACGGTCATCGTCGCGGCTTCCTCGGGCAAAGCAGCGCCATTCTGACGACTGTGCGGCACTTTTGGCGACTGTCGATTGTCATCCGAATTCTTTTTGACGTTTGTTTCTGCATTTTCATTCGCTCCATTATCCATCGCGTGCATCCTGTTTATGCTAAAAATAAAATTATTTATATGCATTGTTAATTAATAATCAATTTATTTCCGACACTCGCCAAAACACTCGTATTCAACTTGTGCTCCAACTTTGTGATATATATATGGATGTTTGATTTGTATACGTTAATTGACCTGTAACTTAAAGAAGCGCAAAACACAATTAGATTGTGTTTACACGTTTAGGCAATTACAATCTACAACACAAGCGACTGTTACAAGGTATTATTTCCTGCGGTGTATAAAACACGCGTCATACATAAATACCATATATATATATATATATAAGTCGGTAGGTATAAAATATTTGGTCATCAAAGGTAAAGCGCTCGTCAATGTTGTACACAAAATAAATAGAAAGATTCACAAGAATCCTAATATCAAAAACATGGCAATTTTCCAAGTTATTTCCACAACCCAATCATCAATCAGTACTTTTATATCATATTTTACTCTACATTTTGTTGCATTTTTTTTTCTTCTTCCTCCACACAAAAGTTCTCTATCCAGTCCCGAACCCAACATTCCTCTGCCGTCCCAATCACAATCAACTCGTTGTTCGACAAATCTTTTAAACAAATAAACATCGTTTTTGCGTTCGCAAATGCCGTTTCCGGTCGCATTTCCGCCCAACTGGCGCTTTCGGCAAAACGCTTTCCATTGCCGAAAACGCAGCCCTTCGACCGTCATCGGTCGCGCACCGCGAACGAGCTGTTTGGAAAGCGAACTTTCGAAAGGCGCACCGGGAGAGAAAATTCACGTCCGCTGCTCTAGAATAGAAGGTGCGCGTCGTGTGGGGTTAACGCATCGGCGCTCGGCGTGCATCGCGTCGGGCTTGTCGTGCGCGACGCGCGTTTGACACCGGACGACAAGACCGAATGAGAGACCATTGGCCGCAATCAAAGAGCAAAAGAGACCGAGCGCCAGATAGAACGAGAAAGAAACGAGGGGAACGGCAAGTGGCGTCGGGCAGGGGGAGGGGGGGGAGGGGAGCGCGCGCGCGACAGTTCGTTGCACCCTCGCGCGGCTCGCTCGGCGCACTTTACGAGCACGGCGTGCGCTCGTTTTGCCCTCCCGAAATTACACCACCTCGGCCGTTCGGCGCGGTGGTTCATTAGACGTTTTGCTAAACAGACGCGGTTTTGCCCGACTGCGATTGCAATTATCGGCAAACGAAATGGAAGGCGAGTCGCAGCGTTTGGCATGCTTCAAATTTGGTTGGCGAAGTATTGGATTGCGAATTGCAGTTGATGGCTTTTGTGACATCGCGGTGCGGTAGAAAACGCGAATAATGGTTTTCGCTTTTTCTTTTCAATTTGCGATATATAAGTATATATAGAGAGAGAGATTTATTTTATTACTCCGCAATGACATTATGTTATGCTTTTCATCCTCCGATTTTACCTTCGTTAATTTTTGTTATTCATTTAAATACATTCGTTGTAAAATATTTCGCGACAAAAATTGCAACTTACTTAATAAACAATTGTTAATAACATTGTTTTCAAAACTTCGTTTCGTGTCTCGCGCTTATGCAACAACGGCGAATTCAAAATTAGTCATCCGCGCGTCGAAACGCGGACTCCGATCAACAACCGTTTCAGCGATACCCGCAACCCGAAATACAAACCAACCAACCGACGTCCGATTTTTCGACATGGCGAACCGTCCGCGCGGCCGAAATTGGATCCCGCAAACGAGTTCGTTCGCCTCGCAGCAATTGACGATGCCAACGGCAACCGATTCTGACTTGTTTACGCGGGGCCGCGCGCTTTGAAATAGACTCGACAATTATCGGGTTAGGTAACCGCGCGACTCGAATAGCCTTTCAGTTGAATCGAAACGCGTAACGTCATTCGGTCGCGGGCGTCTTAATCGTCCGCGCCGATCAAACGGCGATAAATATTCATTGATCCCCGCGCGGGGCAGAAGACGGCCGACGAGCAAAGCGCGAAAGTAGAACTTGGAGCTGTCGGCCGGTCAAATTGCATTTTGATTACACGAAACGCGCGCCGCGCAACTCGATAACTTATATTCAGCGAACGACCGTGACCCAAATCTGATTAGTCAATTAAATATAGCGTGATTATAAAGCCGGCACGGAGCGCGGTCGCGAGTAGAAAAAATCGTCGGCCGATTGGCCCTAGCTGGCGCGACGGCTGGCGCGCCCGCGCCGGGGCAGCAAACGAATTTGAACTTGGAGCGTCGGACGGACGACTCGGCGCGCATGCGCAGCGCGTAAGCGCGATTGTTTAACAAATTGAAACCGAGTGGGCAGCGCGCGGCGAACATCACGCCGACGGTTCGATCGGGCTCGACGCGAGCGATCACGTGGTCGGGCGAATCGAGTTCGCGAGTCGCACCGAACAGTGCCGACGCGGGAAACCGAGCGGCCGATTTGAAATCGGTTTATGTAATTCGCGCGTTTGGACGCGAAGCCGATGGAATTAGATACGTAACCCGAGAGGGACCTTGCGGACGGCTGCTCGAAGGTGGCGCGAGAAACGGGCGTCTAAATACGTAAGCGTTACAATATCAATCGTACTAATTACGGCAAACGTACGGGCGAGCGTGTACGGTACTCACGGTGCGCAAAATCGGGTGCAGAATGTCGAAACGGACCGGCGAATCGGTCGGCTCCACCGAACGGCAGAACGCGTCGTCGTTGGTCGGGGCGCGTAATGCGTCCGGGTTTCTTTTGTTGGCAACGGTCGCGAGCAGATGTTCTCGTAGCGGACCGAGCCGTCGATCGCCGATAAGCCGCCGAACTGAAAACTCGGCGCGTTGCGCGCGCGGTCCCACTTTCTCATTCGCCGCTTAACACATCCTTGAGCCTAATCCGTGACCCGAGCCAAGCGGCTTCCACCAAACAGACCCGGCTCGGGGCGGCTGGGGTTGACGGTGCTGCCGCCACCGCGGACTAGAAAGCCACGGCCGCCGATTTTCCGTCCGTTTTCTCGTCTGACTAACCTGGAAAAGCCGCGGCTCCATTGAAAGTCGACCCTCGGGATTGCGGAAGACCGTGAGACTCGTGGGGCACCGGCGAGGTGAAAGCTCCGCTCGGCGGAGGCGCGAAAACGTGTCGCGCGCGGACGGCGAAAGTTTCGCGCGGAGAAAGGCCTTCGGCCAGAGAAAGGGAAACCGAGGCGCGCGGCGGCACTCGACTGCATCGCGCCCGCTGCGGGGGCGGGGGACGGCGGAACCGATATCCACCGGAGCAACGGGACCGTCGGCGCGGCCTACTTCGCGCCGACCCGGCCGACGGCCGATTCCCCAAGGTTGATCCAGGCACGAGGGGGCGCCCGAGGGACTCTAATCCCGACCCGGGTGTGGCGGAAACGCGCGCGTACGAATTCAAGTAGGCGCGGGGCGCGGGACGCAGAAAGTGCGGCGCGAAACGCGGCAATTATGGCGCGCCAATTGCCGCTCGTGAAATTCGTTTTTTAATCGCGAGAGACCTTGGGATAGAAACTCGCTAATACCAGTGTCGGTCGATTTGCGGCCGTTTCTAAACGAAATTAAACATTTTTCTCCTTTTTTAATTACTCCGTCGACGTAGAAATGTTTTTGAGAATCGGAGTAATTTGTTTTGGAAAGTTCGATGCAAAAACCGCGGCGTTTGGCGATTCTGCTGGAGCAATTGGACTTGAAGAAACGATCAAAGGGAGACGCTTCGCGTGGGAACTTTGGTGAAATGGAAACGAGTGGAGATGAAGAGGGCGTAGTATGCGATGGGAATATTTTTCCGCGACTTAATTGCAGTCAATGAAATGTGAACTACGAGGCGTCCGCATTTCGACATTCGCGAAAACCACGATCTCGGTAGCTACACGAACGTTATCGCGTGATCTAGAAGTAGCAAAAACCGACGCGATAACGGCCGAATAAGATTATCAGAATGTAACCTTCACCTATATAGTGGTGGCAGATAACTTATTTACGGGCAACGATTAAAGAGCAAACGCGACGTGTAACTAACTGCGCCTTCAAATTTGTTTACACAAAAGCCATGCGTGGAAAAGAAAGAACCTTGATCTCCCTGCGTCAGGCACGGAGAGCTATAACTTGACAACAAGTAACAGCCGAACCAGTGACTGACATTGTTCCGAAAATACAAACAAACGTAGTCGTTCCATTCCCATTACATAAGAACCAAGCTCAATGCTACAGACCGTCGTTTCTCTTCGTCACAAAACTTGACTCGAAATCAATGCAATTCGCTGTTGCGTCGACGGCGAGCATAGACGAACGAAAAAAAAAAAAAAAAAATCAACTCAACCTCCGTTTTCGCAATTCGCGAGCGTCTGCAGGGTGACCACCGATTAGCACCAACGGTGTCCACGCGAGCCGACAGACTCTAAAAAGGGAAAATCGCGTGGACCAAAAATGGACGCCAAAGCTTCCTTTTAGTGGCGCAAAGCTCGGCCGCGGAACGGCCGGCGAAAATAAATAACTGAAACAAAGAACGAAACGAGAAAAGCCTTCGCGCCGAGCCGCGCTATTATTATTGACAACGCGCGGTCGGCGCGCGGATAGAGCGAGCGAGACGGACGATCGGCGGAGCTCGTTGGCGTCTCGACCCAATTCGGTGTCGCTCAGAGGAGCGATCGTTCGGCCGCGTCGTCCCTGATCGCGAAGGACGGGCGAATCTAGCGGAGGTTAGAGCTAGGTTAGCGCGGTCCAAAGTTCGAGCGTCCGGCTCGCTATCGCGGCACGCCCTCCCTCGAGCGCGCCGGCGAACTTTCGATTTCGCGCCATCTTTGCGTTCGCGCGTTATTAAGCGCGGATCAAAACGGGCGCCCACGGCTAAACAATCGGCAAAGTTTAACGGCTGGGTTCTAGGACGCGGCCGACGTCGGCGCCGCTTGGTTACGACCGAGCGACCACGAACACCCGTGGCATATAAATACGCGAATTCAAGGATACTATTGATCCTACGAGAACGCTCGACAGGTGGCATCAGAAGTGCTGTTTCGCGCGCGGACTTTCCAAGCGCCGCGAAGACCGCGACGAGCGACGAAAGGAGGACGGTCGATTCTCGCTTCGAGGTTGAGCGTAGGTCAACTCACTGCAGTCGTCCGCGAGGTCGCACCGGTTGCCGCGGCCTCCAAGAAACCAAACGCGAGCGGTGCGCGCGCGCGCCCGATCGCTCGGCCGAGTCGCCGGGTCCCGATCGGACCCGCGGTGGTCCCGGCTCGGCTTTCGCGCGAGCTGCGCAGGCGCGCGCGACGTTTGCGCTTCGCGTTAGCGGCACCGCGCCCTCGCGAGCATCGACCGCCGATTGTTTGCCGGACGAATTAAACGCGTTCGGCAACAGGTACCAATCGCGGCGCGCCATTTGCCGACTTCGGCGTCCGGCGATTTTGCCGCGCGATGACGAAACGCGGCCTTGGCGCGCGCAAAAATTGAATTGCAGAACGGTGCATAATAAGCGCCGCGGCGATTTATTGTTCGATCACGAAACGCGTCGACCCGTTGTCACCTTCCGTCGCGAGCGCTGGTGGCGGCGGGGGCGGCGGGGGCGGCGGCTGAAACGCCGGCTCGCGCGGCGCAGAGGCGAGTCTACGTGACCCCGTTGGTCGTCGCGCGACTCGTGCGATTCCACGAATCGGCCGAGCGACCTTTTTTTCGTTGGTCCCGGAAAAGCGGGCCAACTGGTTCCCGGCCGTTTCGAAACGTTTTGAATTTCGTCACGATGCCGTAACGCCGCGTCACCTCGGCGTCGACGCACCGAAATCGGCCGACTGCGTGCAACGCCGAGTTTACGCGCGACCTTGTGAACTTAAGATCGAGTGAAATATTGATCTCTAATATTGCGCGATAGCAATTGCGAGCGAATAATCCGTCGTCGCGCGCGTTCAATGGGGAATTGTTGCGATTGGCGCGCGTTCCTATGCCGTTGTCAAGGATAAGTTATTTCACTTGTCATTGACGAGTTAAAATTGGAATGAGTATTTTTTTTCTCTCTTTCTCTCTCTATCTCTCGCAGTCTTCATAACGACCTTGATTCGCTTGTTGATAAACGCCCGAAACAGCGTTGTTCTCCAAGCGGTGTAAACCGTTTCGTTATCGATCGCTAGATAATTGCGTTATCGAAAATAATTTTCCACTTAAGTTCATTACCAAACGCGTCAAAGTTTGGCACGGTTGTCAAAAGGAAACGACCGATTCGACCGATACCAAGTGTCGATGTCCAATTTGGCATTTGGGGAATGTCCGTCGCGCGTATAATGACGTTGTGAAATTTCGTTCTCATTTAAAGCATTGTGAGGCATAATTGTTAATTCAAAATCAGCGATGCATTTTTGCAATCCAATGTGTGTATACGGGTCAATCGAAAATCAATTTTTTGCACAAGACGGTGCGCAATCGATTTAAATATTGGTATATTTAAACACACGCGCACATACATACAATATATATATATATATATTAATCGTAGATTATGATATCACAACAGATACATTAGACAATGATTAAGAAATATAAATCAGTTTGGCGATTGCGAAAGCCGCCGTTTTATCGTTGAAACGAATTAAGTATTTCTCGCTGTTGTAAATGACTTTGGTCGTGGCAGGCCTAATTAAAGTTGGCACCAAGTGCGAGAGAGACGGCGCGATAAAAGGACACCGCCGCCAAACGGGCCAATAAATTTGTCGCGAGTTGACAATTGTCAGCCACCCGTGCCGCGCTCCTTGCGAGCGCGCGGACCTCTCCCGTAACCGAACCAACCTCAACAATTCTCCCTACTCGACCCAAAAATACCCGCGAGGTCACGCAACGGCGCTATATTTACACCGCCCCACTCGGCGGTCAAATTTGCGACCTCGCGCGAAACGCACCGGACGTCAACGAACGCTCCGACTACCCAAAATCCTTAACCCACATTTGGCTCGCAACTACGCACTTGTCGGCGCTAGAAAGTCACTGGAACCGGTAGAAAGGCCCGTCGTGGCGCTGCTAGGATCGGCGGCCGCGACCCGGTGCGCACTCGCAAACCGAATTAACCAAACTGACCGCGCGCGTTCCCGCCGACGAACTGATAATAGAAACCGCTGACGCAACCAGCTCGACGGCGCTCGGCAGGACCTTCTCCGTTGTTAACTCACCGTGGCTTGAGTCCGAGTGCGAGCGCGAAGTCGATCTTCTTCTCGAGCAGATTGACGCTCCGCTGGGCGCCGAGATCGGCCGGCGGCTCCACGCGGAGGCGCTGCTGCTTGCCGCTCTGGCGCCCAAACTGTTTCACTTTGGCGGCGTTCGAGGCGGCCGCGCCGACCGCCTTCTGGTTCACGACTTTGTCTTGCGCGACCTTGAGCAGCGACCTCTTGGCGTCGTCCACGAGCATCTTGGTGACCGGCTGCACGTTCTCCGGCACGTCGATGGTGGGCACCGCGCCGCGGCGCAGTCGACTGCGCATCGGCAGGCCGAGGACGAGGTGCTCCATGTCCTTCTCGTATGACTCAAGAGTGAAGTGGAGTGAGCATACGCGGGCGGTCTTGATGTTGAACGGAACCTCGCCGTTGGACAGCGGCACGCGACCGCACGCGTGGATCCAACGCGAGCGCACTTCCGGAATGCGGGGGAACCGGTGGTACCGGATGCGCCGACCGCGGGTCCTACGGTGGCTGTTGCGACAGGTTGCCACGGCGCACTGCGGCATCTTCGACTAGTCCTGCGGGCCTTCATTTCAAAATTCAGAACAAAGAATTAGATTTGTTGTTTGCACGTCCGTACGGTGCACGGGGGTGGGGCTCGCGCCGGGAGTGGGGCGCCGCGAAAGGTGCACGTGGGATTAGAAGGGAGAGGGACCGTTAGCGCGGCCTGGGACTTGGCACCCGGGTGGAGGGGGGACGGCGGTCCGGTCGACGCCGGGTCGCTCCAACCAAAGGTCCGTGCCGGGCCTCAATTGGGTTGCGCCCGACCAACCCGATCGCGGCGCCGTTTTCCAATTATTTCACGCACGTGGTCGTCGCGTTTGTTTTCGCACGCGCGCTTTCGCAGTTTCGCGCGGCCGCGGCCAAGTAACAGGTTTGCGCGTTCGATACTTGAGTCAACATCCTTAACAACCTATCTTTGAGGGCGCGCGGAGTCGAATTTGTTGTTTCTCCAGCCTTGTATTGTGTTTTGGTGGGTCCGTGAACATTAAAGCGCCTCATCCGCCCGAGTCAACGTGGACAACGTATTTGCGTAACAAAATATTTGACTCGGTCGATGCAGTTTGGTCGCGTTTGTTCCGTTACGCGGTTCATGTTGTTCGACAAATAAACGTTTATAAACCAGCCGCGACAAATTGGTTAAATAACGGCGGTGTGCGATCCGATCAACCAAATAATCCCCGACGAGCTCCTAATTTATAATCAAGTCTGCGTTCAATTCATTTATGTCGTTTGCCGATAAACCGATTTTTGCTTCTGAAATCATGAATACGCTTATTTTGGAGAACGCTTTACGCCGAGTCTGTTCTCAGACCTTCACCGATTTCGCCTCTAGAAAGGATATTGTTACGTTGCAATTGAAGAGTCGGCGAATGGTAACCTTAACTGTTCATGGTGTATTAATGACAACGGTTTGAATTAAGGGGACTTTGTGTTTCAAGTATATTGATTTTTGTTGTAAACCATAAAATATACAATTGCGCTGCTTTTATACGTCATCTGAAAGTCACCGGAACATTGTTTGTTTTTTTTCCCCACCAAAGTCGATGTAAAGTTCGTTGGAATGTGACTTGTGTGTAAATATATACTTATACGCGGCAATTAAAAAACTTGAAATTTAATTGATATAAATAATTAAATATAAATGAATGAATAGTTTTCGATTTGTTCTTTACAAGTAACTATTTCTGTTTATATTTCTCAATTTGTATGTAGACATATATAGATTTATATTTGATGTCATTGCGGATTAAAAGAAAATACAAACTTGTTTCTAATTAAATTTCTTTTATAAAAGTAAATTTGTATGCATAAAAGAGTTAATTTTGTTGAAATAATGTCAATGTTAAGACAACGATTGGTTTGAATATCGTAAAAACGTTAAATGTATTTTGTACGCGTGTTATATCATTACATCTTAATACAAATAATTCGAAAGCTCAAAACGCGTATAAATATTATTAACCGCGTGAAAATTAAAATTATTATTTACAAAACAAAATATATTATGCTATTTCTATTATTTAAGGCTTTATTATTATTATGCGTTTATATGAACTGCTTATAATGAAATTTAATAGAATTTACATTTTAAATTCACGATGGATATAAACTATATATTAATTTTTGTTTGTAAACCACTAACAGTGATTTTTACTAAATATAAATGTATTCGATTAACAAAAACAGCTTTTGAAGATTCGTGATAAGACAGTAAGTTTAAAAATAAATGATTTGAATGATTCCGATAATGTGAACCAGGATTAAACAAACGCGTGGATAACCTGAAACTTTTGTTGACAGATCAAAGCGTAATTATTATTATTAAATAAGTATGTCCTCAAGTTTTGTATATCTCAATCAACTTAATAACATAAATAAAACAATTTAAACACAACAGATTATATTCCAATAATATATCAGTTACCGGTTTATATACGAATTCATTAAATCGTTAAATCTTATTTTAACTTTGCAATTTTTATCAAACGATGCTACAGCACTATTTTATCCATTGCCATCCAGAAGACAAAACATTTTATTGTTACCGCAAAAGGAAACGACTTTTTCGATGAAGACGCGAATTAATTGTATTTCGGTCTCAAAAACCAACAACACGATTGTTAATAAAATAATGATCTGCATGATTTTGTGAACGCTTTATTACTTAAACGCGACGAAAAATGAACTCGCTTATTTGCTTTCCATGACTAATAGAATATTTGTTTTTATTTGGAAAAAAAAATAATATAATAACTACCGAATATAAATAAATACGGAACGTCATTGTTCTAAGCATTTATTTGAGAAAATTTTGTCGAGACCGAACGTAAACAAGTCAAAAAAGAAACTGAAATCAACAACAAATAAAGGTCATATGAATTTTGATGCTTCCCCCAACGACAATGGTGTCGTACAAAAGCAGCGCCGTCTTATAACAAACGATGTTTAGTATCGAATAACTTTTTCGGAACCCGATTGTTTACTTTCAATTCTGGAGTGCTATTGACTTTGTTTTCCGCGTATCAACAACGCGAAACTTTTTATACGCTACGCTAATTCGACTCGCTGTTAATTCGAAAATACAATAATGACGACAATGCCCTTATGGCCGTTTGCTTTTAACGAATCCGACTATTTTGAGTTAACCCAAGTATCACTGTAACGTGCAATTTCTCTCGTATATTTATCTCAATAGAGCAACGCCGTTAACTGCATAAATGCAGAGAGCCTTCATCGCGCACACCGCTGGACCACTTAAGTGAAACAATTGAATATTTTTTCAACGCTATTTGCGGTATCTGATATTTGCGCTAAACCGTATTAACCGGGCGGGGGGATGCCGTGGCGCGAAAACAAAATAAGCCACTGATTCGATCGACTCGTCAGGGGTAAGAAAAACAATTAAAAAAAGCGACGCGATCAAACGATACGGAAAGGGGAGGGAAACGGACAATAAACACAAAAAGAACTCAACTGGAAACGCGGGGGTTTTGTTTTGGAAATAGTCGTCGGCGAAGCCGTCGAGTTTGGCCGTGAAAAATTGGTTGCGCGCGGTACCACTGCGCAACGTACACCCACCTTTCCAAGGTCAAATCTAATCGTCGTAATCCGAACAAAGCGTCTCGCGAGGCGTCTTCGGCGGAGCGGTGTTCCCTGAAGCCGCCCTGCCCCGCGCCATCTGCCAAAAGCGCTCGCTCGTTGCGCTCGAGTCGTCGAACGGCCGGTTGATCGACGGTCGGCGATTTATCGGTCGATACGCCGGTTCGTGCGAAAAACGTGGAAAGCCGCACACGCACACAGTCACGCACACACTTTGAGGTTAGCCAACTGGCGTCGCACCGAAAACGCTATCGATCTCGTTCGCGGCGGTTATCCAATGGCGTCAAGGTCAATACGACGCTCGCGACAATCGCAAACACGAGGTCGCGCACAGTTCGGTCTGACGCGCGCGAACCCGCGATCGGCTTCGGTCGCGCGGTTATATGTTTTTTCGGCCGCGCACACACGCGTTCCAGACGTGGATCATTGATTATCGAATCGCCAAGCCCGTCGACGGCACCGCTGCTGGTCACGTGCGAGCGACGGAGCGCGCTTATTTCCGGCGCGGCGATGCGCGCGATTCGGTTCCTGCCGGAGCACTAAACCGAGGCGTGCGTGCAATGCGTGCGCCAGTCGTGACCGGCTTCGGCGGAGGTCGAAAGGGCACTCGGTACCGCCCTGCGAGTAAATGTCCCGAAAGCGAGGCGCACCGCGGTCGACGAAGGGGATGGCGGGGAGGTGGAGGGGAGCACGGGCGAACGGAACTGGCGGCCGAAGCCGGCCGGTTCGACTACCACGTTGCGTCGCGGCGCGGCGCGACAACTATTTGGCCACTTCCGGGCACGGCCGGAACCAACCGGTGCGCCCTCCGAGCCGGCTATTTTTGGTCCTGCGGCGGCGGCCGGGCGCTATCGCTTCTTCGCGACGAGCGCACCCCCCAGCGCCATCTTTGGTTGCGGCGACAAAAGGCGACCAGGTCCGGGGCGTGCGAGCGAGTGATTCGGCGCGCGTAAACGCTCGACGACTGCGAGGGCTCGTCCTCGCGCGCGACCCGACCGACCGAGACTGCGAGGTGCGCGAGGCGGAAGATGCCGAAGAAAGCGGCGACACGGCGCGCGCGATGGTAGCAGCCGCGCGTCCACGGCAGCTGCGTGAGTCTATGGTGTCTGCGTGAACCAACGCTTCTGTGCGACCGGAGAAGGGGCCTCTCTTGGCGCGCGGGACGCGAGAGGGGAAGACGCGTCCGAGGGTGGGAAGTGGTCTCGCTGCCTACCAAGGGTCCTTTGTCGAGGGTTCGCCACCCCACGCGCCGACGGCGGCGACGCGCGGCACCGCTACCGATCCCGGGCGCGTCGTCGCCCGCGCCGCCTGGTCTCGGCCGAAATCGCACCGGTGCCGCGACAAATTTCGCCCGCCGAATGAGGAATAATATTTCACGAGCAGATGCGTGCGAAGCCACCACGGCCGAGAGAAGAATTCAATATCGAGCGACGACAGTGAATAATGCCCTCGGGGTCCCAGGTAGAAAGATTGGTTTCCCCGGCGGCTGACCATTCAACTCGTGACGAGGCGCGTCACGCTGTTTTTGTCGCCGACCCGACGAGATCGGACAATTTTGCGCGGGCGTCGCTTCTTCCCGCGGCCGCGCAATTGCGCGGAATAATGGCGCCGCTGCTGAAATTGTTCATGCATTATTCAGCCGCGGAAGGACTCGACGGAAATAAGAACAAAATGCCGAGCGCTCGAAATCCGCTTCTATTTTCATCGCCTTTGCTCCGACGCCGTTAGACAAAGACCGGAAAGCGTATCCACCGGATCTCGCGCGGCTCGGATGCGAGCTGGAAAACAAGCGACGGACGTGAGAATAGAATGGTAATTGCGGGTCGGCACGGTCTCGGGCGGCAATCGACGATCGGTCGCCGGGACAAAAAATGACACCTTGACACGAATGCCTCCGTGCGCCTGAGAAAAGTACGACTTTTCGGTCGTCGTCGGGAGCGCCGAGTCCCGGCACAACGGCGGCGTGGAAACAGCCGCTTAGAACGACGCGCCGTCGTCTTTGTCCGAGCAAAATTCGGCTCGCATTGTGACGGATTGTTATTGCTTTATCTTCGGTAGCGTCGCGGCCCGTGACGGCGTGAATGGGTGTCGATTTCAAGGTCGCGGCGTTGACAACGGTGCGGTTTAAACATTTGTAATTGTCGCGGAGAGCGAGGCGCACGCGCGACGGTCGTAACTTCTTAGACGTAGCCGCTCGACCAGACGCACCAGACGAGTGTCGTGGTTGCGCGATCGAACCAGTCGTGACTCGATATGTTGAAAGAAGAGCGAAAGCTGCGGGTCCCCGTCGTCGTGAGATCACTCGAGACCTTTTCATCGAGCATGTGTTGCCGTTTCCCCTTTGGTCCCACGAGTCTTCGGAGACCGAGGCGCAGACATTGTCATAATTATATTCACGTCGCTCGCAGACCGCGCGCAACTTTGCCAACGAATCGCGTTCTTATCTCGACGCGCGCCATTCTTTATGCGCGCGCGGTTTTCGGCGCGACAAACAAATGACTGGCAAAAAATCGGCCATTCGGCTTCGACTTTTTGTCGCGCGTCGTCGTTACGCCGTCATTTTCTGGACCTTTGTTGGGTTACGCGAAGCGGCCGGACGGCATATGGTTGAATTAAACTTTTTAAAGGGATATGATTTAAGCGTTCTTTGAACCCATCGCGGCTAAACAAAAATGCGAAAGCAAACTCGACGCGAGTCTCGCCCGAGTTAGCCATTTTCATCAGATAAGAACGAACTCGCAGATAAGGAATGTGTCTTGCGAGATAGCGCGATCGAGCGAAATCGTTATCGCGCGCAGACCGATCGATCGGGTGTATCGGAGACGACCGTAGAGTCTCGCCGATCTCGGTCGTCGTTCACCTTCGGCAACGAATTTGCCGCGCTCGAAATGATCGATACGAGTGGTTCCGAAGCCGAAACGACCGGCGCGACGCCGGTAAGTGAAATCGAAACCGAATCGCCGGTCGTCGCACCGCCGAGCGTTCCAGGCCGAAACGAGACCGCGGCGCGATCGTCGAACAAGCGGCCAGTGTGCCGCGTTAATGTTTTATTAACGGGCCCCATTAATCACAATTCCCGAGTCGTAACTCGGCCGGCCGATTCCCGTTCGGAGCGCGCGGTCATTAACGCGTTTTCGGCCGAATCGCGAGCGATTCGCATGCACGCGCGTCGCCGACGTCAAAGCAACCACTCAAGGTCGGCCTATTCGCCGGCCTCCCCAGCTGCACCTATGAATTATTTATTCGGCCGGCGATTTCAATTAACGCAGGATTAGCGGCCGATCGGCGCGCGGCGACCGCAATTTGGAGGCCGTCGGCGAAAAAATCGGGCCACGTTGCGCGCGAGTGTCTATGGCGTTAGTCATTGGTCTTTTGACCTCGCAGACTCCGAGGCTAGGAAGTATTCGAACAGACGCAGCAGCGTGGTTCACGCGGCCCGTAAATAAGGATAGACCGATTTCCGGTGGCTCTCGCGTCCCTTTCCCCCGCGTCGTCGCTCTCCGTTCCGCGCGCTAGTCGCCTCTCTCTCTCGGTCCTCGGGTCCGCCCTATCATTTTCTCTATCTTCTCTTCGGCTATCTTTGTACGCGCGCGTGTGTCGGCGGCTTGCATAGCTCGGTCTCTCGCTCGTTCCTCCCCCCCTCCCCCGGCATCTGTCCCCCTCTCGCTCGCTCTCTGTCCCTCGCGGCGACTGGGCGTCTTTCTCGGTGGCGTTCCCCTTGCGCTCTGTCTCGATCTATCGTGTTGGCCGTCGACGCAGCTGGCACCAGGGAATAAACCGAGGCGTCCCTCCGATTTGGTTTCCAGACCGAAGCGAGAAAACCGGAGAACGCGCATTCAAGGAGTCGTGACTTTGTCCCCCCATGTCGCTCCGCATTTTTGCACTCACAGCGGTACCGATCAATATTTTAAGCGCGCTGTGTTCAGCGGCGATTCGCTCCGAGTCGGACCGCGCGCGACAATTGGGTTATTGGTTGCAATTAAAGTTCCGTGTCAGAGCGCGGCTATAATTGACTCGCAACGGCAAGTCGCGTAATTGCGCGAGCGACGTTGCCGCCGCGGCGGTCTGCGATTTTGATATCGCAAAGACTCGGCAGTCGGAGGAAGGGGCGCGCCGAGCGACTCGCGGATTTCGCTAATTACGACGGCCGAGTTCGGCTGCTCCGAAAGTTTGGCCGTCTTTGGCTCGTCGTGCGATATCGCGCGCGAAACGCGACGCCAATGGCGTCATTCAATTGCGCGAGCCATTCCCATGGTAGCACTTGCGCGGTTATGGTAAACCGAGTGGCTTTTTTTTCTTCTTTTAACTTCCTTTTTTTTTCTTTCTTTCTTTTTTTAATACGAACGCTGCACGCCCCGACATCGCGTGCGTGACTTGTTGAGTTTGTTCAAGTCGAAATCAATTAAACGGCCAATCAAATATACAAATTAGAAATATTCATGAATTCTTGCTTGACTAAAGGCTATATATTTAACGACATTATGCAGCTGACACGATAAATATTCATTTAATTCCATATTTCGTCGGCGTTCCGATTCAACTTCGTGCGCCGTCATTTTGACGGTGCACCGTGCTTCCCTGCGCGCTCTTTTTCAATTAGTTTAGATAAATTGAAACGCTCGGGCAAGCGGCATCAATTACTTCACACGGGTAATTCGAGCGAACAATTTGTTCGGTTTTTAATCAAAAAGCGGTATCTTACGGAAAATATCGCTCCGCGGGGCGGTTAACATTCATTTGCGAGATCAATTCGTCCGAACAGTCAATCTTTCCGCGCCGCGTGTTTATATCGCAAAACCCCGCTTTGCCCTAAGACCGAATCGATGCGCGGCAAACCGAACGAATTGACTTTTTGCGCTCGAACCGTGCTCCGCGCGTCATCGATATCGTCGAAGTTCGTCCCGCGGGCGACGCGCGCCCGTGCCAAATCCGTTGCTTAATCACCGTCCGGCGCAATTCAAATCTCGCGCGCTAATCGCCGAAAGCCGTTCGCCGCAAACAATCCCCGGCAAGCCGGGCTCGGCCGCGAGCTTCGGCCACGCGAAAGACGAGGCTTTTCACCTGGAGCGCCGACTCCCCTCGTCTAATGTTTTTTCAGCCGACTGGAGAGTTCCCTTCTGGAGGTCGGCGTCTTTGGTACACAAGGCGCTAGGAGGTTCGTCCTCCCGGTCTCTCTCTCTGTTTGGCGCGCGCTCTCGCTCGCGCCGCGATGCTCGAGGGGCGAGCACCCTGCTCACGTGTCGTCATTGTGCCGTCCGCCCTCCCATTCCCTCCTCTTTCTTCGTTGGCTCCCTCTCGCTCGCGCTTTATCATTGTCGTGTCTTTTTGATCGGGCGTCTCGCTCGTTATTTAGTCTTTTCTTTCTCTGTGCAGGCGAACGAGAACGAGGAAGCGAGAGGCAGGCCAGGCGCAGGGAAGAAAGGGGAAAGTCCCTTCATCCTTGAGGTGGGGTCCCAGCCACCCCACTGTGTGTTCGCTAGGATCAATACGCGCCATCCGAATCCAAGTCCAAGCCATCCCTGCTGGCGACGGCCTACCAACCAGCCTATCGGCCTCGCCGTCGCTTTCGCCATCCGAGCGCGCGGAATGGCCCACCACGCTACCAACCTCGCTCGTGGCGCGCGCTTTAATAAATAATTCGAGCTGCGAGATGCCGCCTCGGTGCGCCCTTATCTCTTCGGTGCCGCGAGATTACGGCGTTCCCCGGTGCGAGCGCGGAAACCATTGTTGCCAGTTTTGGTGACCGGCGCGCGATACCACGCGCGCCCGAGGTTGACGCCGCGACGCCGAGGGTTGCTTAATTAAGACTACTTGTTGCCGGCCGTCGAGGTACCACGCGAATGCGCGATCGTAAGCGAAGAAACGATGTCGCTGTTGCTAGGGAAAAGACCGGTGCGAGAGCTTGCGCCAATGGTACCACGCGAAAGGAGCGAGCGGTTCGTGCGATGACGATTCCACGCCCGAAGACGAAAATTAATTGTTTTATGTCCGTTAATTGAATGCTCGGACTTGTTTATTCGCAGAGAGGCAAAAACTTGGCTCGGCTTTTGTGCTTTATTTTTCGCGCTCAAGAGCGATTCGGCGGCCGGACGCGAGGGGAGGGGCTTTGTTTCTTAATATAATTGGTGCAGTCGACGCTTATCAGCTGTTTGAACTGCGATTATTTAACGGCAAAATCAATTCCATTCACGGATTTGGTTTTGTACGAAGATAAGCGTGTAACGACGGTTTGGCAACGGCCGTTTGAAATGTATCGGAATCAATGAGATTAAAATTCGGAATCAACGTTGTCAATAAGTATAATAGTACATGCGGTGTTGAATGAACTTTTTTATTTATCAATTATTTACTTTATTAGTGTTACCGGGTCACGTTCGCTCCGCGAGAATAATTAAAAGAAATGTAATGAAACGTACGAGTATTTGTTATTTTATGTCAAACTTTTTGTTCGTCGGTAATTAAAAATCCATTACATTATTAGATAATTCAATCGACTATTCATTAATATATTCTTAATGCACTATTCCAAATGCATCGAAGTGAAATCAAAAATCGAACCAAAAAGATGGAAAAAATTCCGTACGATGCTCGGATTGAAGCGGACTAAACGCCACCATGGGATCCAATTCAACTTCGCACAATTTGCACACGTGCGTTCAGTACGAAACGCTAACGCTCAAAGAGTTGTAATTGCGACCAAAAGTTTCAGCGCTTCGTTTCGCATTCGCAGTTCACCAGTGCTTGTCGTCCCCCTGCGTCGAGTCAATAAATTAAAAACAGCATTAACCGACTTCGTTCCAAGACACTAGCTGGTCGCAACAACTCGCTAAATTTTGGCGGCATTTAAATAAAGCCGCGTGGAAAAAATTGATACCAAAGACTCGAGACGACGCAATTTCGCGGTCGGCGTTAGACGAAAGCAGACGACTCGCGGTTTTATCCGATCATCCTGGCGAGCCGATGTTGGTTCTCCCTGCGATGGCCGCAAACAGTCCGCGGACAAACGAGCCAGTCATCGGAAGAAGCCCTAGTCGTTAGCAATCATTACTGCTTAGTTTTTTGTTCGCGCAAGATGAAGCAATTGCGCTCAAGGGGTCACAGACCGAGGTCAGAGGGTGGTTGGTATTGCAAGGGTGCCTCCAAAGAGGGTGGCGATAGGGGCTCGTCGGAGGCGAGGCGAGGCAAGGGCGAACAAGGATGGGTGGTAACGCGAATGGTAACGGCCGCCATGTTGATTCTCGCATGCCACCGAAGCGACGTAGTCTCCGGGCTATCGCAAACGCCTGAAGGTTAACATCCCCGAACGCACATCCAGAATGCGTCCCTTTGGATGCGATACAGAAGGGTCGCCATAAGCAGACCCCAATTTGCGCGTCCCTCCGCAGTCTGGATCAATTCGGTGCATCGCGACCGAATAAATGATGAAGCGCGCGAGAATCCCGGAAACCAGTCCGGCTCTTGGGGATTCGCGTGCCTGAATTAGCGCTATAATTTAAACAACGAGAGTCGCATTGAGGAAGCCAATGGTTGGCATCGATCACGGCCGTCAAAACGAGGGGTTCAAATTAAGTTAGGAAAGACGCGCGGAAAAAGATAACCCGATACCGGTAAACGCGCACCGACGGAGAAGCACGGCGCGAGCGAGAGGGGGAACGAGCGAACGGAGGGGGGGAATTTGAACCGAACCAACGCGCACTTGGGTCTATTTTGGTACGGCGTTGAATGCGTCCTTGAGGCGACGCACGCCGAAACAGAAGGACCAAAATGTGGGATCGGTTCTAGGAAAGAAGCTTTGGAGAATGCGAGGGAAACGGAGCGCGAAGGGGAGCGGCAAGAAAAATGAATGCCGTGGTTATATTTGCAAGGAGTCTGGGGTCGAACTGGCTGAGCGTACGCCAAGTGGAATTAAAAGAGAGCCTTCTTTCCGGCCCAGGATAAAAGGGTCTAACAAAGACGAAGCGCGAAAGGACAATGCGATTGCGAAACAAAAATTAATTTAATTGAACGTTTGGCGGAGGGAGAAGGTATTAACGGCGGGCGAGAGGAAGGTCGGTTATGGCGGCGTATTGTCGTCGCGATGGCCCTCCTGCCTCTCAAAATGATCAATTATTAATAGCGACATTTTATTTCTATGAAAAAAGTGGAGTAATTTCTTATTGATTCGCAGCTATTTTCGTCGCCGGAGCACGGTCCGGTTATTGAACCAGTTAGGTTGGTTCTACGGTGACTTAAATGCTCGATATAATGAAATAGAATAACAATGGAAAAGCGGCCGCGGCGCGGTTATTAGTTATGGCGAGCGTACGTTCGCATGAATTAAGACAAACGCGTCTCGTGAGCGAAAAACACGAGTCGGCGATGTTTGCGCAATATTTAAACATTCGAATCCGAGTCTGCGGGAAAACCGTGAATTGCGCGGCGGTTCGATTTACGTAACCAGCGAGAATGGTTCCGTTGTCGCTTTTTTTAAATATTGCGCCATTTAATGCGCCACGAACGGTGACGCCGATTAATAAATAAAACTATAAATACACCACGCGCGTTCGGTTAAGCAAAGAGTAAAGATAACAACAAGTGTAATCGTATTCGGATGAGCCTGTTCGCCGTATGCGGGCAGAGCGTACAAAAGCGGATGCGCAGGAAAGCTGTTTAGCCAGAACCAAAAAGCTTCGCTTTCGCTCGGGGATTGCGTTCGACATCTGTCTGCGGTTCTGCTCGAGAGGGGGGTATACCTACAGACAAAGGAGGTCTCCTCTTTCATCCGGAGAGGCCTCGGTATCCTTGAATAATATTCTGGTCACTCGTTTGGTACCACGTAGCCTATATACAATATACCCATACATCAAATTTGGTTTAGTCGTGTTAAATTATGCCCAGTTGTTCCACGAATTCGGCTGTGTGATAAGTCAAATTATTATTTCTTCCTTTAACCTCTTCGTGCGTCTTTTAAGTTCGCGTCTTTGGCAACTCCTATATGCGTATAAAAGAAAGTAATTATTGAAAACGTTCCAAATGATTTCGATTCCGTTAGACGGTATTATTTATCCGAAACACAACGCACGGCTCGAACGGTCCATATGATGGATTGGTTAACCCTACACGTCCGTTCTTCCATACAAATTTAAGTCTGCACTTGTATTTATATACGAAAGCGTGTACGCGTGCGCATGCAGAAAAGACGGGAGCGACGCAGCCGGAAAAAGACGAACAGATAGCGAGAGAGACGGATGCGACCCTTGTACCGGTACCGTTTCTATGGTACCGTTCCTGGATTAACGCCCCTTCGTGGCGCAGCATCGAAGGGTGGAACCAAACGCGTAGGGTGCCACGTGAAAATGCAAAGTCAAGAAAAACTAGACTGTTGAACATGTGGGTATGCTCGAATACGAGTTTTTACAAGCAGTCTCCAAAGAAAGTTAAACATGTGCACGGAGAAGAACGATCGGAGCTTCACAACTGTGTGGAGTCATTTTACGTGTGACGGTTGCAATAATAACGCTTTAAAGAACGAAAAATGTACCACGCTAAATTCAAAGTCGGACGTTCGACGGGAGCAAAGAAAAATGATTGTATGTTTATTAAGAATGCTTACTGAATTGAATTGGAGTCGTTGTCGAGCAACAAAGTGATAATCATTTATTAAAGAAATAATTATCTTGAACAAACAGCTGTTGCACCTTTTTATATGCGAAGAATCGACCATGGGCGTGTACAAGATGACAGCGACATGACACTAATGACGTCACGCTATCAGCTGAAATTTCTTCGTCGGTGCTTCAATTCCACATTCTCGTATTGAAAAGTAATATTGATTTATGTCTGTATAATTCTGTATGCAGCCTCTAAAATTTGTTCACAAAATATTTAATGCCTTATCGCTCTATTATAAATTTCTTGTATCATTTCAATTTAAATCTGTAGTACCAAAATGCGTTTATTTATCTTGAGTAAATTTATACGATAACGAAATCTACGCCGGGTCTTTGAACTTATGGGAAATCACGGTACCAGTTCACTCGAACGGCAAGCATTTTTTAATACTCATTTTTGTTTTATACTAAAATTAAACACAACTACAAATAGAGTAATAGTAAATCAATAAATGTTTCTGTAAAATGAAAGATAAAGTCAGTTCGGTTCGGAATTAGACTGATATCGTATGTCATCCTAACTTATCACTCCGAATAATCAATATTTCACTCAGTTTAGTCATTTTTTTATTTACTGCTTACCTCCTTGGCGTCACTTGTGTTATCTCTCGTTTGATCATTCATTCTTATTCTAGATAGTTGGTGCGCTGATTCAACTGGTTATAAAAAGATAATTTAAACTCTTTCAAACGAAAGAAATGGAATCAATGTAAGCAAACGTATACTCTGTTTTAGTAAACCCTTTCAGTACAAATATAGATGACAACTATTCACATATCTATACATTCTATTCAATATTTTAATATGAGCGCAGTCATGTCACAATAGAACTTAGCTAATATTCATGATTACCTTTGAAACGTATTAGTGATTTGTGTTAATCTTACATAATTATAAAAAACAGATTTTTTATTAAAATATAGGCTGATGTTTTTAAAAACAGTTTAAAAGGATTATTACAATAAAATTGTCTAATTAATTTTGATTGTTCATTGTTGTGGAAAATAACTTATTTGTAATCTTTCTGTATTAGTTTAAGCTTTGGAAACCAACGATTTAACAATTATTTTTACAATTTTTATCATCCTTTGATGACCATTCAAAAAAGTTT
Source organism: Psilanteris sp. ZL-2020 (assembly GCA_022817085.1). Taxonomy (NCBI): domain Eukaryota; kingdom Metazoa; phylum Arthropoda; class Insecta; order Hymenoptera; family Scelionidae; genus Psilanteris; species Psilanteris sp. ZL-2020. Next base: position 29,822 of record JABFQC010000101.1, read on the forward strand.
CACAAAAAGGGTCATGACTTACCTTTGGTTGCTTCTTTTAAGGCTATTGCTGATGACCCTCTGGGATTTTCTTACAGCTAACAATGGCATTGTGCTGGTTCGGATAGTATCCTTCCTTCTTCGACGACCTCTAGGAATTTTTGGAACAAGATAATAATCACAATCATCATCATCTTTATCTTCATGAACAATTTTTCTTCCTCTGCCTGCTTTTACCGAATTTCGTACCCATTTTGCAACATTTCTCTGAACTTTAATTTCTGCCGGTAAAGTAGATTTCTCGGGTTGTTCATCTTCATCATCTGCTTCTACTGTAGCAGTTGATGGTTCATCGATCACTAATTGGGGCTCTTCTTTATCTTCAGTCGAAACTTCTTCTTCTTCTTCTTCACCTTCTGCTACAACAGCCTCTTTTTCATTATCTTCTTCTAAATTTGTAGTATTTTCTACTACTGGTTCTATTTCAGCATTTGGTGTAGAAGTAGACTTCCTTTCTACTACGTCTGACACAATTTCTGAATTCATCTCCAATAATTTTTCACAGACTTCCTTCTCCTGTTTAACAGGTACTTTTTCTACCAATTCTGTTTCATTTTCTAAAATTTCTTCTTCTTTTGTTATCTCTGCGTGCTTTTCTTGATCCTCTTCTTTAATATCTTTGTTATCCATACATTTCTCTATATCTTCTACAGAATTTTGTATCGATTCTTTATTGTCAGTTTCAATTGGATTTGAAATGTTTTTCATACTTCGTTCTTCCTTTTCATCTCCTAGCCACAGAGATATGTTTGGTTTTCCATCTTCGCATTTTTCTTTGGAATTTTCTGAGAACTCTTCATGAATATTATCTTCATTTGTCTCAGTTTTATCAATAATATCATTAGAATTAACTGACTCGTTAGAAATAATAGGATTATTTGAGATCAAATTAAGTTCATTAGCAAATGATTTTTTGTCAACATCTTCATTCATTTCAGAAGCTTCAATCAAAGAAGAATCAGTTTCTAAAAGTTCATTATTTTCACTATTCTGTTCTGAATCTTTCTCTGCAGAAACTGCAATATCTTTATTTGTTTCCATCTTGGATTTAATTTATTTATCAAAATGGTCCAATATTTAAATACAGTGCATTACATTTTGCACGTATAATCAATAGAATAAAAATTAACTTATCACATTCCAAAATATATTATTAACTAAATATAATTAGTAGGAAAACATGAACTAATTGATTTATATTAAAAATAATATATAACAAAATTAATTCATTTAAATAATATAATTGTCTTAACTACATGCTTATTATACTCTCAGTAGTTAAATCGGCATAACATCGTATTCTTTTCTTCTCAAAGTTTCAATAAATATTCATTCTCGCATTATTGAATTCCCATTTGTTTGATCTGTAAAATAAAATAGGAAAACAAATTAATAAAGGCCTTGAAATTTGCAATACAATTAATTGGAATATGCTATTTTTAATATTAACAAAACAAAATTATCAATTTGTTCTATATTTATCTATTGTTATTATAATTATTAAAATACATATAAAACAAATGTATTAAAAAACATGCAAATCTATATGATAGGTAATTATTTTCGTAGCTTCTAATTATAAAATTGTACTTGTTTAATAGGATTTTCTTTACTCGTTATATTTTTAAAACTGTATATAAAACATGATATATAAATCATCATATAAAATTCTTAATTCGTTCGCGTGAACTATCTTTAATTAAATAAAAATGGAGCACCACATCTTATAACTTACAAGAAATGTAATGAAAATAAGTATAATGCTGTTACACAAGCGAAATAGACAAGAAAGTGCGAGAGACGGAGTGTCTAAGGTTAGTGACCTCTACCCACGGTTGCACACATAAACATATATGTGTCAAAGCTTAACGTTATCATTTTCGTAACACAATAGCGTCTGTTTAAAAATACATCCTCAATTCCATTTCTAATCTATGTTTCTCAATTGATTTACGCGCGTCAATTACCTAAGAAACAATGCCAATCTTCAATCACATTTATTTTTTACATCAATTATTTCATTAAAACCTCATGACAAAATTCCAAGTTTATCATCTACTTTGTTTACAAGTTATAAGTGTGTCGCATTTACATATTACATGTCGAAGTATTTAAATCACTCCATAACACTGGATCGCATTTCTAACGCATAATGAATAGTTGCACAAATATGTCAAACGTTCATGAAAAATTAAATCATCATACCTGAAACATAAACACATTTACGTCGTAGAATTCGGATTCGACGTATTTGGGCTAAGTTTCGCGCTTTTTTTTCGCACGGACCAATCAGCATGTCGCAATCGTTTTTTCACATTACTACGCGTGACTGCGAGCCATACACACCGGTAACTCACATTTTCGGTCACAAATCCACGATTAATAGCTTAAGCAAAGCGATATTCGTTAGGAAAATATCTAAACGAGTGTCGTGGCAGCACTCCCGTGCACGATCAGTGCGTTAAATAAACAAGCAAACAATGTTTTGCGCGAAGGTAATAATAAGCGGAGCACGTACGCTTTGGATTTCGGGCCACTGCTACGCGACTGCTGCCGTTGAGTAGCGCGCCTGCGCGAGCCGTCAATATTTTTCGGCCGTCATCGTCTACAATATTATTCGTGAAATGTTATCGATGCTCCGGCTTTTCACATCGACCGCTCACAAACTCACTCAAAAGCAGTGCACCACAGCGCTCGCTGTTCTTTTTTCTGCCAAGCGGCGACTGCTGTTTTTTTAATTGGAACAAAATGGCTACCGACTTGTCACGTATTTCACTTGAAATCGGCGATTTTTAATGATCCAAGCGGTTAGAGCAATTGGCAGACCACGGTGACCTTTGTCGAATCAAAGGTCATTCAAAAGAACGCACAACCGACTACTCGGACTCGGTTTTGCAATTTCTACGCCGATTAGACGGCGAACGTCGGCTAGAATGAATACTCAGTTACATACTTTGACTTTTGGCATGAATGTGTTTGTGTGCGTATGTGTGTACGTTACACAGTGGTTACACAGAAATTGCGTGAGTGTGTGGGTGCGTAAGAAAGCGTGCACTCCGGTAGATATTAGAGCATAGCGACATCTATAAGATTGAGGTAAATATAATATCATTATATGATAAGATAGGAATCTTTTAGTCCGAGCTAGATGAAAGTTTGTGTTTCAATGCTTAATGTGAATGACTTCGTTTAGATGACACTACAAGCATGTGAAATGAGAAGTGCACACCGTTACACGTTAAAACCTTGAAACATGAAATTTACTGTGTTATTTGCCAAAGTAATATGAGTTTATATTGTTATTGGTTAATATTTGTAAAAATAAAAAGATAATAATAAATATTACTATACATACATTTAGTGTACAAATTTATTTTACCTAAATTCTACGTGTTAATATCATCTACGCTGTGTATATTATTAAATATTAAATTATCGAATAATCCAATTTATTAAGAATGAATTAAGGGCACTGTCAAATTAAAATAATAAAATTAAATTAAATTTTATCTTACAGTTGACTACTTATAGGATTTAAAGTCTTGATAGATGTAAATGGAACTCAATCAATTACATTTATAAATAGGAAATGGGTGAATCAAATTTAAATTGAATTAATATATTTTTATTAACAAACCCTGAACATGGAATCTGTATAAATACATTTCAATTGTGCTACAAAACTATGGGTAAAAACGTTAAAATGACTTTTGAAATTTGTAAACAATATTTTTTACTGTTTATATTTAAAAAAAGGGCAGTAATGTTTGTAGTTTGAAATAGATTTGATCTGAATTATCTTGCTTGAAACATTTTAATATAAAAATATTTTATCTTTTTATTGCGTATATACTATATTTTATACATTCATTCGTATAAAACATATGCATAAAATAGTTAAGTATTATGCAAACGGTTTTTTACATACATATATTTATCAGTTTTAACAATTTTATATTATTTAATCAATGTCAATCTTTTCACTATTATTATTATATTTAATCTGAAAGATTTTTTTGCATAGTATAATAAATAACCAAAAATTGATAAAATGTTAACTATAAAGAAAAATTTGAAAAAGCAATATATAACTTTATATAATTGAATTCATTAATAACGAAGCAGCAAAATATCTTGTAATACACTTTGAGTATTCATCTTTTAAATTAGTCATAATTCGTAAAATATAATAATTATTATTGTTAATGTTAATTTTATTTTTAAAGTACATTTATATATATATGGCAACATGGCAAAATGATTGTGAAACAACTTGCGAGTGAAGTTCCAAAGGTTAATTTATAATAAAACTAAAAGTGTATTTAATCAACATATTTGATTATACATCATTAAACAAAAAATAAAACAATATTATATTAAAAGAAATATTTGTTAATAGAATACTTTTTTAAACTTATTACAATTGAATAGTAAAATAATTATTTTTATGTTTTAAATACAAATATTTTTAATTCGACTTATATAAAACTCCATAAATAATTTCCTAATATTATTTCGGGATCTAATTTCAAATTTCAATCGGCACTTGATATATATAGAATAGTATTTTATGGGTCTCATCCATAATACGCTGCGATCTTTAGGCATATAATAATATTTGTTTGGTTTTTAAATCAATTTTTGTTCTCGAATCCACTATTTTATGTATTTTTGAATCAACGGAGTTACTCCTTAAAATGATTATACATATATATATATTTAATATGAATAAAATATACCCTTTTTATTTGAATTAGACTTCTGTTCCATGGATAGATCTCATCAAACGTCATTAAAAATAATGAAGCTAAAATTAGAAACTCTCGTATATGCAAATACTTCAATTTTGCCTAATCAGCTAAAGTGTTTTCTCATATAATTTTAGCCTTGTTCGTTGGATGTAAATTTCATCATGTACCTTTAACAATTTTCTATTGTAAAAAGCATTCAGTAATATTTTATAATTATAATTAGTTGTAGTAGTATACGCAATAATTAGCACATTATTTAAAGCGATAAATAAAACCCTATAAGCAGACGACAAAATAGGTTAAAATATTTTAAGTCGAAAGCAAAAGTTAGATTTTGTGTAAATTAATATCAGATCAATACTTTGCAAACGAATTATACTTGAATGAGAATGGTGTGTTAATGTCAACGCTATTCAATATTATTACTTTAATACTAGTATATTATATACGATTTCTTATATATATATTCATATAAAATGCACATTTTATCTTAATGTCCTTTTTAGAGCTTAATGTGGGTGGAATACAAATCAATTTTATTGTTTTCAATTTTTTCGATTCTCTGCTCATGAATTGAACTTTATCGTAGTTTTATAAATTACCGTGAAATCTAAAACCAATTAAAAATCACTTGAAATTCGAAAGGTTTATTTCCTTTTATTGATTTGCGAATGTTGGTATTATCAACACCTGTAACGATTAATATTATTGTTATTATTTATTATAATTGAATAACAATTTTTAGTTATATAATTTTGATTATATAAAATTATAGTTAATTTTCAGCATAATGTTAATATACAGTAACAAAAGAATTGTATTTTATAAGTAACTAACGCAGAAGGTATAGTGGCGCCAATCGTGTTGGATAAACACAAAACAATGCGTAATACGTCAGAGAATAATTAAATTGTTTAAGATTATAAACATAGATTATTTTTAATGCACTTATATCGCTTGAATGTAAAATAAATAAATGAAAATTATACTTACTGTTTTTAATGTCTTCTATTGAATTTACGGAAATTTGCCTTTACATTAATTTATAACGATAAGCAGTTTGAATTGATTTAATAAAATTAATCTATCATTTCATATATCTGTTATAGAATAAAAATATTTGATTTTTAAAAATAAGGTTTATATTTTTCAGTTTGTAATGAGTGGAGAACAGTTATTAAAACAAGAAAACTTCGTTCTAAAATTGTTTATTACTAAGCTAGAGTTTCGTATGTATACGTAGAATCTGTATCCAATTATCGTCGCTTCAGACCAAACTTATTAGAAGATAGACGTATTGATTGATTACTTGCTCAAAATCAACAGAAATGGTATTTGGCTTAACAGTTTAACTGAAAGTAGCATAATTATCAGTTCGATAATATATGGTATATTAAGAAAAAAATAGAATAAAAATGACTATTTAAATGATAATCTAAGAGCATGATTCGTTATTGAAATATAATTTTATATTAAAAAGTATTTATTATGATAGTACATTTATTAATTATGTACTTTATTGTATATGGATTAAGAATAATGTAATGACATATTTTTCCATTCTAATGCTATACCATCAAATTTTTTTCGAATTTACAGTGGCTCACTATATAAACAAACTATTGCCAATAATTGTTATTTAACAACTGTTATTAAATAGTATATAATTTACATATAATATATATTACAATAAAGAATTAAGAGTCAATTTATCTCTATTTTTAAGTACATTTTTCCATAAGGACAGAGTAAACGAATTTAAATTTATTACGTAGAGATTTGTTGCGTGTCCGCGAGGGGTCGTTCGCATCTATTTTTTAAGAAGTCATATAATGTATATCATTGAAAATATTGTCGTATAAGATTTAAGTATTTTTGTAATATGAAACGTACATTATTAATCGTATAATGTTTATTTAATTTTCTGCAAAGCAATACAATTTGTATAATTTAAAATTTTCTAATTTATTCGACATCCCAACTAGAAATTTCTCAAGTAACTCGCGAGTTACTAGAAATTTTATATACAAATTCTCTAGTAACTTACGAGATACTAGACAAATTTCTACTATGGATAGAATCTACATTTTTGTTATTATATACTGAGAAGTATATTAAGAGGTACTATTCATTCATTCTATATGTTTTTACAACTGTAAATGTGTGATGTTGTACGACTGCAAATTAATACCTTATTATTGTGAATTTAAAGTGGTAAAGTTTACTATTAAATGACAATGGTTACCGCTTACTTTTCTCAGTATATATATGGTGGATATGGAACTTTATATTGTATACGATTATTAATAGTATTAAGTTGGTATTTCTCGCTTATAGTATTTACAATAATAATAACGAAGGTTAGATAAAACGATGGTTTTTAATTTAATCATTGAAAATTCTCAATCATTACCATTTACGAGATCTCCTTTACAAAACTTAGTTTTTTCACTGCACTTTTAAACTGATAATATTAAAGTCAACGAAATGATTTAGTAATAGTAGATACAATTTGTTATTAAATTTAAATATCAACCATAAGGATTTAATGGAGATTTTAATTTAATTGAATTTAAAAATTGAGTATATTCAAATATATATACATATATATATACAAATTATTATGTTTATTTAAACTTAGACACAGAAAAAAGAATAACAGCTTCAAATGTTATTATTAATTTTATTATTATTAAATTCATTAACATTCTAGACATCAAAGTTAGTGTCACAGCTTGAAATTGCTTTCCTCCAATCTGTTCCATTCCAGAAATGTCATTTGCTATACAGAGCTTATATTATTCTATTTTAATGTATATAATGAATATATTTGCTGGCGAGTAAAAATGAATATGCGAATTTTAGAAAAATGAAAAAATTAATTAATATAATGTACTAAATATATATATTACCTTCGAGATTTAAAATAAGATATTTCTTTCAGGGAAACTAAATTAGCACAAGGGCCGATCTAGCATTTCCACGTTATCCAAAATTGTCACGTAACTCAAGTATAGACATCCAACGAGAAACATCTCCGTCAAACATACATTGTGTTATGAATATTAAACTGGGAAGGAAATTTCGCAAATTACAATTGTTGAAGATTATTATAATATTATAACTAAAACATATATATTTTACTATTTACAATAAATAAATAAAGATATCAATACGCAATGTATACGCGGACACTAACGTAAGTCTATAAGTTTAATAAATAGTAAATTTTAATTTTTTTTAATTCTCATTGTTTATTTTTATTTAGATGGAACTATATATGCTTCAATTAAGTTACACGGAAAAAAAAAGTTTGGTTTTGATACATAAATAAATTTATCTATTGGTTTTTATTTAAATCACATAGATATTTTAAATATATTAAGTATTTGTATTTATCCAGTGTGGCTTAATGATTCTTACTGTCTGTTCTATTTGCTTGACTGAATCAATCAAACAGTTTATGTAAAATAACAAAATGTGATTGGACATTAACTTAACCTCTTTCATAAATTTCGTAACTTTTCTTTCGTTTCAAAAAATATAAAGCGAATCCAAGTATTCTAATAAAATAATATAATGTTTATATAGATATTATTTATCAATAAATATATTTGAATTGCAATATAAGAAGTATTAATATA
>JABFQC010000102.1:0-38128 GCA_022817085.1 Psilanteris sp. ZL-2020
ATGTTCTTGTTAACTAGAGAAGTTCTAAAAGGGAAGTCAAAATACTTGTTACTAAGAGTAAAGTTCCTCAAAATGAAGAATAAAATAACAATTAAATACATAAGCATTAATTTTAAAATGTTAACTTTTAATTGTTCTTTATTTTCAAATTAGTTGTTTACTAAACAAAAGTTTTCAGAAATTATTTTAATTCATACTACTTTTTATCATTTGGTATTAAATAATTATTCATTATCTACATTATATTATATTAGACAAATAAATATTTATCATAAAGATCAAATTATTTTCTAATTTAATATTTAAACTGATATTAATAAATGAATGATAAATAATCTTATACTAACATTATATATTATGATATACAAAAAATTTGTTAGATTAATAGATAGGCATTAAATACAATACACATAATGTTTTTCTCTATATTTATGATTTTTTAAAATATTCAATATTTTATTAGTAAATTTATATTTATATATAATTTTTTCAGCATAAAATTAGTAACGTTATAAAATTGGCAAATGTATTTATATTTAAATACAAATTAAATAATAAAATATAACTATTTACATTGTGCAAACATTTATTACTTGCTAATGATTTATAATAAGTAAATTATTATTTATTCTTTCATATAACATCTACTTGAAAGATTTATTTAAAGTAATAATTTCTAAGACTAGATTTTTAAAAACAATAAACATATTAAGAAAGCATTTTTTTTTATTTATGTAAAAAGTTGTTTATGTCTTAATTTTGATTATAGATAAAAAATAAATCTTTTCACTAAATATTATAATTTCATGGAATAAAGTAATCGAAATTATTAAGTGAAAATCAAATTCTAATTTGAGATAAATTATTACTTTTGATCGTTTATTAAAGACATATCTGTAGAAAGGATAAAAAATATTAAAACAAACAAAACTTCATTTTTTAAAATATGTTTACTTTGTTTCTTCTTTTGTTTTTATCCATTAATGATTTGCCTTTATGTAAAAAAGGACTTATATCAATTACAACAGTATAATGAAGTAGATGACATGCAAAGATAATTCATGAATAACTTTTTATTAGATCAAAGAATTGATGTGCTTTCATTAATTAGCACATTTTATTATTCTTGTGCAATATACAAATAATAAATGCTTGATTTTATAATATATTTTTATTTTTTCAAAATATATTTAAACACAATAGATAATATACATTGAAATATATATCTATAGTTCATAAAATATATATGTGTACAGATAAAATATTCATCAGCCTTATTTAAAATCATTAAGTGCGAATAATAATTGCATTAATAATAAATACGAATTTATTTAAACAAAAATTAAAGAAATTGTTAAAATATTTATTTTTTTATACATTTGTTTTTATATTAAATGACAACACAATTATAGTATTGTAAATTTCTTCAAGATTATGGATATTTTATAAACATAAACGTCATATAATATATAAGACAAAGAAATAACATTATCTAAATTTATAAACTGCTTCAAAAAATGTTTATATATTCTTATATATATATATATATATATATTTATCAAATTCATGTATAAAAGTATTGTATTTAGAAATAGTATTAAAAAAAATTAAAATTCATTAATTTTAATATTCCAAATCATAAAATTCCATAATCTTTAAATAAATTTAATTTTGGATGTTTGTCTATAAGAATTACGTGTAGCAATATTTAGAGATATTGAGATAAGATCAGAATTATGATTCAAATATAGATCTTATTGGATTAATTTGTATGACATGAATCTAAGAAATGTATGTTGTGCAGTTTATAATATATTCATGCAGACCAATGTTATATTAATTTTGATTGTTTTAATATAAACTATAATGTTTTCATCACAAATGTTTAAGTTCATTATCCAGTCTTAAATTAAAGCTATTTATACATATATGCATATGAAATTTTAAATTAATGTATTTTAATGTATATAGTCTATCAAAGATTTTTGATTTATTGAAAGTTATATTTTTACATTTATTAGATTTATCTAAAAAATATTGTTAGATTTCATTAATTTCTATAATTATACTTTAAAAGATTTTTTTGTCATCTATAAAAAGAAATAAAATTAATTAATTAAATAATATATATATATATATATATATATAACTAATGTGGACCCAAAAATAAGTCTTGATAAGACCTCAAATTTCTGAATATACATCTTGTAATTAACACACCGATTTTTAATGATTTTTTTTTGTTTGAAAATGGTTTTTTTAATTTCCTTTAACGAATCAGTATAAATATTATTAACTCTAATACTAGGCTTCATAATGCATTATCATGTATCAAATTAGTTTCAGTACGTCTCTTATCAAAGAAAACCAAATTGAGTTAAAGAAAAATAAGGTTGATTAATAGTTTTTTATTTAGAAAATAAAAGTACAACATTGTTTTTTTAACTTAAAATATCAAATGACTCATTATTGTTAAATTTCAAACGTAATATTCATATATAAATCGATTCATTAATATGTATGTAATAATTACATGTATACATTACAGTGTGTTTAATTTATATTGTCAAAAAACTGTTGTATATCGCGGGTTTAATTAATTATATGCGTATAAATTAATTGTATTGCAGAAAATCTGAATATTAATACAAAATTTATTTTTTTGTTTCAGAGTTGTTATTCGAGTAAATTAAAAATTTGCTAGTATTGGTGTTTATTTAATCGACAATAAGCATAATGTGAATGAAAGACGATAATAAGTCAATAAATAAAATACATGGACGAAAAAACGCAAGGAAGGAGGCGGCGGTGGTGGTAAAAATCGAAAAAGCCGCCACAAGATAGGCTCTCTCTGTGTTTGTGTATCTAGAGATGGGGGAAGTAGAATCCCCTGACACGTGGTCTGCTTGGTTCTTGGATGCAATTAGAAAGATCCGCAGCCAGAAGCAAAGGCCAAGCGTTGAGAGGATATGCCATGCAATTAGGCAACACCATAATTATCATGAGGAAGAGATCGCTGAACACCTCGAGGTCGCAGTCAAACGTGGTGATGTTCTTAAGATTTTCAACAAGGGCCAGTCGTCGTATAAAGACCCTGGCGATCTTCAATCGAAGCCACTTAAGGTTAGAACATTTGTATAACGTGTGATAAAATTGGACTTGATCATTTTCATTTTGGGAATTCAATCATTGTTGCTGCCTCGTTTTGTTAATCTGTATCAAGTGGCTGATCTGTTTACGTCAAATTAAGCTCATAGTTTTGTTGTACAGCAGTCCATATACACTTGTCAGATTTCAAAGGGTAATTTAGCATTTGAAAATGACATTTCTTCTATCCCTATATGAATGACTCTTTTTTTACTTTTTTGCATGCAATTATATTGAAATGTACAATTTTGAGTGAATCTGTTTGAAAATGAAAGGTTGAACAGTTTGTAATACGTAGTCCATTGATGTGTTGACAACAAAGAGGTAGATGTTTAAAGTTTGCAACTAAACCTGGATGCACAGGATTATATAGAACTTAAATTTCAGTTGATAAATTGAGGATGTTCTTTAATGGAATATTACAAAGTAATATTTGTAAAGAAACTTTGCAATAAGGGTGAAAACAAATAAAGTTACTATTTTTGCAGATTCTTTGAAATTCAACATTGTAAATCGTGGTTCATGTATTTCCTCTAAAGCGGAACTTAAATTTTCTCTTAATAAATGCGCTGTTTAATATCGTGCAACTTTATAATCAAAACTTGGAATTCACGCTCAAATGTCTCTTAACATGTACATAGCTTAGAACCTGCAAATTCCGCTAACCGACTTTCAACGAGTATTTGTGCAATGTAATTAATTAACTTGACTAATATGTCCAGGAAGAATTAAGTTTAGTTTATTATTCACTAAATTCTAACCGTTTGTCTGCTGTGTGCAGTGGAAACAATCATCGGATTACATTCACGGTGGTCCATTTTAAATTGATTACAAGCATTTTAACCAATTGATTCGGCCTATAAACGATTGAATAATTTAATTTTGATAAAATGATTGAATTTGAAGTTGTCCTTTGAAGTCAACAGCTAATCATCTGATTAACTCGAGGGATATTGTTGGGTTCACTTTTTCTTTATGCATAACCGTATAAATATTGGCAAATGTTCGAACAAATTACACTGCTTAATGACAACCTAAAGACAGGTGTGTATATTTGTATAAACGGTGACACAAGAAGTCATTGAATTCTTGTGTTTTCAAAATTAATCAGTCCTCCCCACCTTCAGTAACATCATCAATATGCTCAGAACAGTACACGTTTGATATCAAAATAATTGCACTCTGTCATCACCTAATACTCGGATCAATTTTCATACTTGTCTGTCGCAAGTAGACAGTCGACTCTGCAAAAAGCGATCACTTAAAAACATGCGACAAGACTTGATTCCAAACGTCACTTTGATACGAAACTCCAATGCGGTTCCATTCACGGGCCTCTTTTGTAATCAAATCCAATCCTTTTAACAGAATTTCATCACTAACAAAACTGACCCCGACAATAACCCAAACAGCTAGCTATTCCCAAGTACCTGTCAACCCGCGTACAACTGCACAGTAGAACCGATTACCTTCACAAAGCCAAAAGCCAAGCAGCTTTTGAGTTGCGTCGCGCTCCAAACCATTTGGCTTAGCTTAACTGAAATCCATCTCGAGATTAAGACGCGGTCGATTGTACGATGGACGTTTTTCACGTTTGCTTTGATTGTTTGAAGGTTGCTCGCTCGAGTGACCTCAGCAAGGTCATTGGCAAGGCCGTACGAGAGCTTGGCGAGAGAGACGGATCAACACTGAAGAGCATCGAGAGGTATGTAAGGCAGAGCCATACCGTCGACGAGGAGGCCGAGGGTGACCTGAGGACGGCGTTGCGGTTGTCAGCGAAGCGAGCTGTTGATCGGGGATTCGTGATGCAGGATGGCAGACTTTTCAGGCAGCCGGACCGACCCCCGTACATTTCGAAGAAAACTAACGAAAGTACCTCAGTCTCTCAGGTCGCCGACAATTCGCCCAAGGTGAGACGTCCATGTTTTGTAGCTTTGGATGGCTGGGTGTGGATGCAAATTTGTCGCTTCGTTTACACCGCTTCAAATCAAATTAAATTCGTTTAAGAGATGGGTTTAGGACTTAGTTCGTTCAGCGGGACGAGGTTAGATGTAAAGATCCATCTTTGTGATTACTGCGTTGACATTACAAATTACTTTGTTGAACGTACAAATTTTGGATTCGTCGATGCTAACAGGTCCGAATGATCCAATCTTTGTGTCTACAATTTGGAAGGCAATCAGTGAATGTGAATGGCAGAGTATTGATTGCAATGTTTTCAAGTATCGTTGGATACGCCATGAGGCAGGCATATGATTGACATTAATCCTTTCATTTAATGTGATAATAGACAAAGGCATCTTTTTAATGGGTTTGCGTTCTTGCAGGTGACTGGTTTTCGATTTTGCGAATAGGGGACGTAGACTTTTATGACGTTGATTTTGACACGTCAAATTTTTGAAATGCAACATTAATTAATGCCGATTATCCTTGTAGGTTGGGTACTTTGTAATGCTTATTTGTAAGAGCAGTCGTGGCCTCTTGAGCTTTATTATGATTGAATAAAATTTGGAAACACAGACGTAGTTAAGATAAACAAGATGTGATGCTGGGATACTTTGTGTGATATTATTCTTTCAGGTTATTGCAATGTACAGTTAATTTGTGTTTAATGTTTGCAGCTCAGTTATACGAAGAATAACATTGTTATTTTTTGTACTGTTATTTAACGGCTATGCATTTATTTTTCAGTTTCTGACTATCTGTCTTTTTCAATTACTGCTTATTTATTCAATTCACAGCTTACTTGTTTTGGTTATTTAATGTCTTATCCGTTCATTTTGAAGCATATTTTCACGCGGTTTTGTGGTCACAGTACCGATGCACGGTTATTTAGTGGAGGTCATTTTATTATCTGGGTAATATTTCAATTTGATGCACCGAACATTATTACATATACAGTTTTTGCAACTTTTGACACGAAATTGTTCGCTTTGTATATATCATAGTTGTCTTGTACACAAATATAAAATAAATTATAAGCAACATAAATAAATTAAATAATAATTGTAAACGACAATACAGGAACAAGAATATAAACCCTGTAGTATTTTTTCAAATGCATTAAATACAAGTCCGGATTAAAACGACATCAAATAAATATCCGACTGAATCGTGCGAATCAAACGGTCGAAATAAGAAGTGCAAAGTGCGAGAGCCATTGTTCTTTTACGTTACGCTTCTTTCTTCGTACAAATGTCACGGTGGGCTGATCACGTCTGGAAAACGTTGGTGGTTAAACGAATGCAATCTGAAAATGCACTGCAAATATTTTTACAAAGACCACAATTCACGAGGTATTAGTATATTAAACATATGATGTATGCGCGGTTAACGTTTCTTAATTGCTCCGTCAAATATTATTACAAAATAAACATATAAAATACTAATATCATATACATATACACTGGCACAAAAAGCGCAATGATATTTATGACCATTTGTGCACTTTAACAGACAGTCAAATTGATTTATAAAACTGAATAATTATGATTTTATGAAGCTAGTAAAATAACATGTTATTAAACGCCAATTTAAGGTTAACGGTTGAATCAAACGGATATATAACGCATACAGAGTATAAACACAGGAAAAAATAAAGCTTTGAATCTATTTAAAAATGGATTAAGTTTTCAAATAGATTTAAGATTGATGTATTGACACTACACAGGCTTCTTACTTAGGTATTTATTTATATCGTGAATTGTCAAAATTGGTTAGATTTACACCAAAGGGTGTGATTATTATAATTATTATTACATTTTATTATTATTTTTTGTATAGGAATGTAGCTAACAACGTTATACTTTTGTTTTGTGCATACAATTGTTATAAACTCTGGTCAACGTGGACATATCGTGTGTTTTATTATTAAATTCTAAGCATTATTTTGTTCTATGAATATAAAATATATTTACGCCCTGGTTCAGTCGTTGAATTTTTTATAAATACAACTTATCATTTGCGAAAGAAGCAAACAAAATTCGATCGGGTAACATCGAAACGGATAAAACAAAGTAGCAACATTTTATTTAAACGTTTACATTACAAACACGACAGTGTGCGTTATTAACTCGTGGAATGGAGCGAAGGGTGGCAAAAAAGACTCGAGCTTTCTGTCAGCGCGCCGGGTTGTTTACGTATCTCATTCCCTTATTGATCCTTGCAACTTTTTTTTATTAGTCGCGTCTCACGCGTGACAGATACTGTGGTTCGCGAAATGGCCAGAGCGATGCGCGCGCCGCTGTTTAATCAACCGAAGTCAGGTGATTCTGGAGCCTGTTCCTCGTCCTTCCCCCCCTCCTACCATCCTCCCGTCCTCCTCCCTCTCTATATCCGCAACCTTCGCGCCAGAGATCCTGTTAACGAACGATCCCGTTTGACTGGTGGATTCATATTTTGGCGCCCGATGCGGCCTGCATATTGTAATGCGCGAGTCACCGTGACGTTTATTGATGTTTCGGTAGGGTTGTTTGTTTCCAGGCCGTTAAATGGACGCTCGAGAGGAGTTGCATAATCGTTGTAATACATCAAGCGATTAGGACTTCGCACAGACGTTACTGTTACTCGTTTATTCGACATTGGGCTTCGTTATCAGTCCGGGTTTTGTTTGTTTTTCAAATTGTTTGCATTTTTTGTTTATTTATGTTTAATTGTTTTTAATGTTCAATTGCTTGTCATTTTTAATTAAAAACAATTTTTTTTTATTTTTTTTTTTCTGTTAAAATTTGAGTATCAACATTATCATCGAACAATGTTTTTGTTAGTATTGCGTGGGACTGTGAATGACTGTGTGTTGGGATGGTAGTGAAATTTGATTTATTCAAATGCAGTCGCAAGATAATTGCAAAACAAAATCGTTTTCTTTATATATATATAAATTTTGCATTTGTTGGCGGAAAGTAGAGTTTTTTGTTTTTCATCAAACGGTTGTTGGCATTAACATACGAATGCGCGTATAAATATAAGATTTAAAAATAAGCTGCTTTTGTTTTATAGGTTTAATGCGTTTGAAAGAGATTCAGGAAAAGGCATCGTAAACGTTGGGTTTTAAATTATAATTTGCATACTGGAGGGGTAACGTTGTTGTTGCTTTCAAGTAGAAATGGGAATATCTTGAAGAAAAGAATGGCGTGATTGAAATATTGCAGACGCGTGCATTGTTTCGAGTTTGGTTAATAACTGCTAGAAGATATGTTGATTAGTGATTAGCAAAAGCCTCGCGCGCCAAGAAGTCTATTTTTGATTTAAGACCGTGCACCGACTCGGGGGAATCTTTTTCAGGCGAGAGCATCGATTGAATTTATTATGAATAAATAAAATTGGTAATGATTTCGTAAATGTTTTAGAACTTATACATTTTATACGCTGTTGCTATACATTACTGCTGTACACAGATATATAGACATTAATAAACCTTAAAATAGTTCATGTTTTAAAGTTTGCTTTGTGGAATATAAATGTTTATTTAAAAAAAGTCTTATATTATAGAAATAAATATGATATGAATATAAAATTGTGTATATAGTTAAATCAAACACGAATAATAATCTATAATATTCATTGTCGATTAATGTTGAACTAGTATAAAAATTAAATAATTAATTGTGATTAATTATGAGGAATGAAATGAAGTGCAATGCAGTTTTATTATTGGTAAATTGAAATCAATGATTATGATAATGATTTGTTATATTTTAATATATTTAATAATAAATACGTGAATATAGTCCACAAGTACCTCAGTAACATTTATAAATTTGTGTATTATTTTTCAGAAATCATCCTTGTACAGTATATTGATATGTCAGAAAGCATACAATTAAATAAAATATTTTCTTCAAATCTTCCTACATTAAATGTAACATTCACTAACAATAGCAAGAATTCTTTCATTACGAATTTTAGTTCAAATTTGTAGTAAAATGACGTTTGTTTATAAAATAATTATAAAAATAGAGATTCTATTAATTAAATAAACTTAATTCATGTTGCAGTGAAAAAAAATTAAATCCAAGTAATCAATATTGGTTAAAATGTACATAATTAATTATTTAATTAATTACAAAAGAAAGAATATATATGAACATATATATAAATATATATATATATACAAAGAATATCATAAAATCAATATTACTAATAAATTATTAAAGTTAACAGTCTAATTCAAATAGTAATTAAACAAATCAATTGAATCTATTTTTAAACAACATTAACCAAATCTTCTAAACGATCAGAAATCTATTATCTATTACAATTATCATCTAGGCAACAAAATCACACCCCTGAAATTTAATTAAAACAACTATAAAACTGTAACCAACGTAAATTTTTCTACTCCGTAAATGCTTTAATTATTTATATACTTCCTTAAACTAAATGCCCGTATACAAACCAAATAAACCACATATTAACAACGTAAATTAACGCTTCAATTACAAACTGAAAAAAATTTCAATGTCGTTCATTCACATCGCCAATAATACCCACTCTTCATTCATGCCCGCAAATGCTTGTTTCCGTAACTTTTAATAACTTACAGTGTTTCATGCAGCGAACTAAAAATAAAAGAAAAAAAAAATAATAATAAAACCCCAAGAGTCGCACCGCTAAGAATGCCGCAGCCAATCCGTTTACCTAAACGGTCGAGTACAGTTGCGTTCGACCGGCCGGTCCGTTAATCCGGAATTCGAATGGCGCGCCGTTCGTAAACGGACGTCAAACGCAACCGAGCCACCTCGGAGGCGCGCCGCCCAGGTCCTCATTACTGCGGGAGGCATGAGATCGGCCGCGCGCGCGACTCGAATTCGTCGGTTAATCGCTTTTTGCCGTGAACCGACGAGCGCGCAATCCGCGGAACGCCATTGTCCCGCGACTGGCAAATCACGAGCAACAGTCGAGCAACAGGTCGTCGGTCCAAACCGGGCCCTCGCGCGCGTCATTGCGCAATCGCGGCACGTTCGTGGCCCTTTTTGCTCCTTTCGAGGCGTCATCCCGGCGTTTCCTATGACCCCCCCCCCCCCCCCCCTCGTCGGTTCTTATCTCTTTCGGTCGGTTTCTGTTTTTTCCGCGGCGCGAACGATGCGCGTTGACGCGCGCTCGTCGCTTCATTATGCAACGCCGATGATAAATTAACGGCCGAGCTACGCGCGCTGTAATTGCGATGCTTATCTGCCGTTCCCACGATGACCCCGATTCCGCGCGGATCCCTCCTAGTCCTCCGGCGTTGAGCGCTCTCACGTACAGGGGCGTCACGGTTAAGACCGTCTCGGGGGAGTCAACGCGGATGCGCCGGGCTACTTTACCGGCGGCGTTTCGCATTTTCGATTTTCGAACGAAAAATTTTTTATTTTAGGAAAGAACGACGTGGGAAGGCAAGTTTTTCGAACCGTTCGGCGGATCATAATTGGCTTTCTTTTTGCCAAATTTTGGTTCTTAATTTTTTTATTTATTATTTTAATTCTTTTTACATTTTTGTTCGATCCGGTGTTTTTTTTTTATTTTTCACGTGACAATATATGTTTATTGAAACAAAGCGAAGCGGTTAGAAAATTTAAATATTCAAATTTCGTTACTTTTTATTATTTGCTTCTGTTATCTGGTGGTTGGTGCATGTTTCATTAGTTGCCAATTTACTGTTGTTCGTTTTTTAATTATTATACAAGTTTTCATTGACATCGCAATCTGTGACATGGAGACTGTATGGATACAAATTGAATTTGTGTCAGAGATAACAACATTAAATCAATGGCAACACTTTGTGCACAACTTTCTTAACGTCATTATGCCGCGATCAAATTGCATTTGTAAAATAGAGAGCCAATAGAAATTAAACACTGACGTCTGTATTTGATGCAAATACCGTTGCAGACAGTGGTATATGTAAATGCTTTTGATTGAATTCTGGATGAAACGCGTCAGAATTGCAACGGTCAAGAATGTTGTTGAATTTGAATACAAAAATATGACCGCACTTAACGAAGATAACATTATTCAACATCGTCAAATACATTCTTTTACACTCAATCTTCGGTTATATTACGAAATCAATTTCATAAGCACGAAAACCGCCGCTGGAATATAAATTGCCTCTTCCGGGCAATCAATTCACGCGCACCTTTAAAAACGGGGTTCGCAAATCAAAATTATTACGCGACTGTTTGACGCGCGAAAAAACCGGCCTCGTTCGCGTCATTCCTTAAACATTTCTCCAACCGTCGATTTATTCCCGCGATCGTATAAAAAGGAGAAAAGCGCGCATCCTGCATCCTTCATTGCGTCCGAAAGTTTGCTCCGCAAATGCCTGTGACGACAATGAATTATTCAAAACCGTCCCGCCAGGCGCATACCCGGTCCGACTTTGACGTCGTCCGAGCCTTGCGATTGACTCGCGACGCCGAATGAATCACTCGCGGACGGCGCACGCGCGGCGTCGCTGATCCGCCCGGGTGTTTTTGCCAATCGCGATCCGCTGCCAATAACCGCGGGCGACGTCGCGCGGCGTTTCTTGTCGTCGCGAGCCGTCTCGCCGAGCGGCTCTGGTCGCTCGTAGGTGGCATCGATCCGCGCGCGCCCAACGACGCCTGCAAAAGTTCATTCATTCGGCCGGCGCACCTGCGTCGCCTTCATTCAAACGAGCGCGTCGTCCTCGTCGTCTTCGGATCGACGAGCCGACGTCGCGCTCGCTTAATAAGATGCACCCTCTTGATGCGAAGATAATACGCAAACCTCCTTTACGACCGGAATGAATAATTTCACCTCGGCGTCGCTCGCCTTTTGTGGGCGTAATGCGTGTGTGTGCGAGCGCGCGCGCGTCCGCGCGGCACACACACACCGGCAAAAGTAACGGTCTTCCATTTTGCGAGTATTTACGCACCGAGCGTGAAGGCTGCCGCTGCGCCGCGATTGGCCTACTATTGTTCCGCGTCACGATCGCTGCTCCTCGATAAACTTTGGCGCGATCGACGCTCTTCGGAGCCTCGATTACGTCACCCAATCGAATCGCGCGAATGCAATTACAGATCCGCCGTTTCGTCCGATAGCCCGAGCGTACACTCGGCCAGTCGTTGGCGACGGTTCGCGTGCCCTTCTTTCGCCGCCTTGTCCGTTTGCCTTTTGTTTTCGTGCCGGCCCGCGCCCTGCGCTGTTTCCGCGCGCACCGGGCACGCACTTAAGATGTTGCTTTCGGGCCTTTGGAGCGGACGTTTCGGTACGGCGCCTCGCTGCTGTTTGCTCGGTGTCACTTACGAGGGGCTTCCGGATGGGCGTTTGGTTCGAGTGCGATGACCAATTTGGAGCGCTTTCGGAGAGGGGTCGGATGCCGGGTTGCGATTGGACGGGAGTCACGCGATATTGAGGTTTGATTATTTTCGGTTTGACGAGGCGGTATGAGTTTCCACGGTGGCGTTTTGGTTTGTTCTTTGGCGCGGGGTGCACGGGAGGCGGGGAATTATCGTTGTTGTTAATTGCGTTGCGATGTGACGCGAATGCAACGCGCTGGACGGAAAAAGATGGAGAGAAAAAAAAAGAGTCCGGATTCGAAGTCGCTCGCTCGGACGCGGCGGATTTAACGTGCATTAATCACGTAATTAATACTTTGAAATTTCGCCTTAAGCGGATTGCTGTTTCTTCAAGACAGCTAATTGGCTGTTTAATTTGTAATGAGCGCTCGTTGGACTGATTTTCGTTGCTGCTTAATGAGTCAGGTGTTGCGAGCGGCAAGTGTTCGCGACCAATGAAATGTTGTTTGTGAGAAAAGTTCAATTAGAATCGTCGACGGCAAGACATCTGGCGGTATTTTGTCCGCTTGTTTGCTTATGGGATTGGAATTACCGGCTTGCTTGTTTCGGGGTTGGGAACAATATTTGTACGGTCCCTGATGCGACACTCGGCTACTTTTGACTGCTTAAGGCTCGCGCTTGTCATTTCGACATCCTGCTTCTGATTAATGATTCACTCGTTTATTTTTAACAATTAGTCATTAAACGTTTCATAATAAATTATGCTTATTTATAGCGGAAGAAATTAATTGGGTATAAATTAAACGGCTAAACAATTAAGGTGCTTTTAAATTTATTAACAGTGTAAATGATACGATATTTAAGTAGCGTTCAAATAACGCTTTGTATCCACCTTTAAGTGCTCTTTAGTATTTGTTCGGTAATTTGTATTATAATTCGTTTGTTTAATCAGTTTGATAGCTTTGAAAATGTATTAAGATATAAGTCCGTATTTTCAATGTTTCGACAATTTGGTTCAAGATTTTTTTTTATTTTATTAAGTGTAAAACGGTTGACGTTTCAGATTATTATAATTAGGAATAAATTAATTATTTCGGATGAATCTTTTATTGTTTGTTACAGTATTTATAACGCGCTTTTTTATTTTTATTTTTTAGTAACGTTCATATTTGTACAATTTTATATGATTTTATATTATTTTCATCTTCACTCAGAAAAATGTTTGGTTGAATTGATCATATTTTGGTCAATTCAACCATATTATATGGTTAATATACGTTCAAACCTATATTTAGTTGAATGAACCAAATAATTTGTTAAAAACGGAATATAGTTAATTTAAACAAATATTGGTTTAACTTAACCATACAATATTGTTATTTTTAACAAATTTAACCTAAAAAATACACGTATTTTCAGAATATGGTCAATTTAACTAAAAAATTGGTTGATTATTCTAAAACAATGTAACCAAAAATGTAGTTATACATACTATATTATTTTTCTGAGTGTTTGCTCATAAATATTTATTACAACTTATACACGGAGAGAATATTTTATTGTAATAAATAAATAAATATGTGATTTAAATTAATGTTTTACTGAATCAGTCAAACATTTATCTAACTTGAAAAAATGTTTATTACTTGCAGCTAAACATTATTCTCCGTGTAGGTATAGAAATTTATTACATTTAATGTATTTCTTTTATCAATAGAAATATACGTTTGGGGCTAAACAATTAAACTAAAATAAGATAAAATAAGTTTTAATTTATACTTCTAAAGAATGAAAGCATTACTTAGGTATTGGAAGTAGAAGTATTCTGATTTTAAAGAATGTTATGTGTTTAGGGATTATGTTACCTATTTCTTAAGAAAAGAATTTTATCTCCAGACTTCTCTGTATAATCCTACTTATACTGTCTCAAAGTTTGCATACAATTCATATACAGAGTCCTCATTAAACTTAATATAAAATGAAGAAATAAATTATGTATTATAAATAAATTTTAATACCGCTTTATTTTATAATTATCAAAAAAGTATTATGTAATATAATTAATAATACAATTATAAGCAAGAAAAAAATCTTTTTATACCTGAAATAACTTGAACTTAAACGTGTTTATTCAAGAAATCAACACTATGACATGAGTATTTGGTTTGTAATGCTTCTTATTGGTTAAATGACCTGTGGAAATACACCAATAACAAACTTTTGTAAGTACGCTCAGATATTGGGTATTATGACTGAGGACTAAACTAATTCTTTGTTAGTTTGTTTTGGTTCATCGAACAGTCAACTTCATTCGGAGTTTTTTCTTGTTGGATCAAAGTTTGTGACTTATAAAACGTTTTTCTGGTTAACTAATAATATGCAAAGAATAAAGTGATAATAATTGAATAAATATCAGCATAATTTGTACAAATGAACAGTACTTGGTACGTTTTTCTCTTTACTTTAATATTACTATTTTACGTGATACTTATATTTTTATATTTTAGTTTATATAAATTATATATATATATATATATATATCAATAAATATATATTAATAAATAACCTTATATTGCGTTAGAAATAAAGAAATAATTAAAATAGACGGAAATTTTTCACATTAGTTAATACAAATCATTGGAAATGTTAAGCGAAGACTGTTTACGTTTGACTTTATTTGCTTTTACATTTCTAATATGTCACCAGACAAAACATTTTTGTAATCTATAATTTGATGTTGATTTTAAATAAAGCTGATTTTAATTAAATAATAGATTATGTGAATAGTTTTGTTATTAAAAGCATATTTATTAATACATTTTGGAAATTATTTTAAATTATATTTCAAAAACATGCGTGGAATGAAGTGAAAATAAAAATAACCTTACTTTTTTAATACTTAAAAATTAGTGTTTTAAACTGTTTATCATTATGAAATTAAAATTAAATTTATACTTTTCAATTTCTTAAACTCATTAATCATCTTAATATGTTATATTATAATACAAGTTAACAAACAGTATAATATAAATCAACACTAACACTTTAGTACATTATTAAAACTTATTTAAAGATATATTACACTATTTACTTTGCTTTAAATTAGTAATAAATCAGTTATTATATTATTTTATGGATTCAACCAAAATTTTTAGATAAATTATTACAACTATTGTTTAATACACGTAAAATACATTTCTCTATGTGTATAATGCAACATTATAGTATATAACAAAAGTTTGAAAAAGGAATTAAAAAAATCTTGTTTTGTAAATGTTACTATGTCAATTTATACTTTATTATAATTAATTTAAATAAAGTAAAAATGTATATAAATTACATATTGTGAACATTAAACATCTCTAAGTACTTGTTGCAGGTCAACAAATTGTTGAAAATTATGAAATTATTTGTCATACCAAATACTGTATTAATATATTTCTATCCTCCTCTATCTTTCTGAATTGGTATGTGATTAACTTGGCTATTACTTACTATTTTGGAACAGAAAAAGACGTTTGATGGGAAATATAGTTAAGGAATGCTTTTGTATGGAAATTGTGTTTGCCTGAAGAATGCATGTAAAACAATTGAAATTAGTTTAGTGGATATAACTCAGGTCATACTTTAAAACAGATTTATCAAGTTTTATAAATCAAAAATAAAAAAGTCAAAATTAATCCTAAGCTTTGTCCATTGATGTTACAGTTACCAGCACCTCTGCCTATTTGTAAAGAGTGTTTAGGAGCAACAGCGGCTGGCGGTAGCAACAATAATAATTATAGCAATACGTCTAAACGAGGAGCGTCTGAAAAACTCAGTCGTTGCAGTGCATGTGGTGCAGCTTTGCACAATTCTTGCGCGCCCCCAGATCTAGCAGCTCTCGTTGACAAAGGAAGTTCTTGGTGTTGCGACGACTGTGCTACTACGTGTGCTGGTTGTCAGTTGGAGCGCGAATCACAAAACTATTTGGTGAAGTGCGCGGGTTGTATAAATTGTTATCACCCGTCCTGCTTAGATCCAGCTGTAGACAAGAAAAGCAAGGCTCCTTGGAGGTGTCGACATTGCCAGACAACCCATTCGCCTGTCTCACAATCCAAAGAGGGTAACTCAAAGCAACACAAAGGTTTGCGAGATATGTCACCACATGGGGAATCCACACCTATATCAGCAAGAAAAAGGCTCAATAAGTTCCGTGAAAACAGAAAGTTAGTATTATCATGACTAAGGGTTTTTTTCCTTTTATACATGAAACAACAAGAGAAAAAACAAGTTTTCCTTTTAGAAAGATGTATAATGAGGATGTATGATAGGGATTAGTTAATGATATACTATAAATATCTATTGTCTTACAAGTTAAATACATAAAAGTGTATTTAGTTCAATTTAAGTAGAAATTTATTTGAAATTGGATAGTTTAAAAATTATGAAGAATTTTTAATTAGGCTTATTCAAAAATATATTTCGGATGTAAAATATTATTCAGATTTATATAGAAGAAATAGGTTTAGAATATCGTATTATATTTATAGCTTGTAAAATAGGACATAATATTTAGAAAACGTAATTCATGTTTAAATGTTCAATGCTGCATTAGATTGTTAAATATGTGATAATGAAGTTTTAGTTTAAATGTATAACAGTATTTAGAATAAAACTGAATGCAAAATCAATTCATGAAAAATAAACTTTTCATGAATATTTATAATCTTTAGATAAAATGTTGAACAGAACAATCATTAATATTTTTATATCATGATATTTTTATAAATATGTGTTTTTTAAAACAGTTATGATTCTTTATGTAATTTACAAATGTAAGCAAAGTAACTTTTTTTGGTTGTAATTAAGATTTTAAGATTTGCTTTATGATGTAGCATAGTAGTACTGTTATGCAATATTTTTATTCTGTTATACTGTATATGCTTAATCATAATTGCACTGGTAACAGAAACAACTTAATTAATAATTCTAAAAATAAATTGTAGACAAATTTAAATTATCTAAGCTTTAAATTCGTTTTAATCTAACTTTTCATTTAAGCACAATATTATTTAAAAAGATATTAATTTTTGAAATATTGTTATATTTGATCATCTTTTTGCTATAAATTATTTTAATTTTGCTTATTGCTATGTAATCTAATTTTTTTTATTTGGATATTATGTTATTCTTAAATGCTTCATAAATAGTATATAAAGATTATAAATGTTCACATGCAGTTCATGAATTATAAAGTTTAATTTATATTTTTCTTAATTAAATAACAAATTACTTACCCATATATTTCATAATTAATAACATTTCTATTAAAAGAGAACTAATCAAATGGGTACTTTGTATTTACAGGTCAGTTGCATCAAGAAAGAGTATATCTTCGACGACGACTGGTAGAAAAAGCGGTACCGCGTCAGCACAGGTGGACTGCAGCTCGGACGGTAATGCGGGTGTTGTCTCCCCTCGTCAACCGACCTTGATTTCCTCTCCCATACCACAACCACCCCCCGCCCCACTCGCAGGCCAGGGTAGGCTGCTCGAAGAAAAGAACGACCGAATATCAAAGGAAAAACAAAAGTTCTTTAGGTTGAGCGCGTTCAATGCAAAGCACAATAAGCTGAAAAAGCGGGTGGGGGGCGGTGATGATGACCCAAAGTCCGCGTTAACGGGCGCGCGGTCGGTCACGCGTGCAGCCTTTCAGGCGAAGAATCCGAAAGCCGTTGCGACCTCAAGCAGCAGCGCCGGCAGCAGCAGCAATGAGTCGAACGATGACAGTAGCGATAGTAGTGACGCGGACGATGACGACGACGATGACGACGAAGACGACGACGAAGAAGACGAGAATTCGAGCGAGTCTGAGCCGTCGTCGTCTTCGTCCGAGGAGCCGGCACAAAAGGTTAAGGCCAAGGCAACGACGGCTACGCCGTCTGGCGGTGTGGTCCAATCCAAAGGGCCGTTCTCGTGCGATCCGAACGAGGACAAGCCGTGGGGCTTCGCCGCCGCAGCCGCCAAGATCAACCCGAGCAGTCCCTTCTTCAGCACCGTAACGTGCACGTTCGGGGCGCCACTACCAAAACTGGATGTGGGCGATAAACCAACCTTCGGGCTGCACATTAGGCCGCCCGAAGAAAAAACTAAAAAGCCGTCCGCAAGGAGCCCCGGCGTCGGGCAACTTAAGGGACTGTTCGATGGTCTGAGCCACTTCTTCTGCGCGCCCGGTAGCAGCCGCGTAAAGCCTGGCACTACCCCAAATTATGCGCCCGAACGACGCAAGCGTCATTCCCCCGAGGAACCCAAAACTAACGATAAAACTATTACTAGTACTACTACTACTGCTACTGCTACTACTACTACTACTACTACTACTGCTACTACTCATAATAAACAACCACAGTCCAAGGTTGAGAATAGTCCAAAACAAAAACATAAGGATCTTGTGTCTCCTTCTAAAGACAAAGAAAGGGAGAAGAAACGAGCGCGCGCGTCGAGTCCGGTGATCGAAAAGGCCCCGCGCATGACTCCATCTGGTCTCGTGAAAACGGCCGTGAACAGCAAACGTCACGAGCATGACCGGCGGCGACTCGCCAAAAGTCTCGACGATGTACCGCTGATCAAGTTTGCTCGCGACGCGCCCCCTAGCAAAGTCAGGAAACAACGTACGGACGTGTCGCCGACGACGCGCCACCCTGAGCCCGGCGTCCTCAAGTCCTCCAGGCCAGAGCATCATCCGGCGTCGGCGTCCGAGTCCAATCCCAATCCGAAATCCAATCCAAGAACCTGTACTAGCGCCACCACCACCAACACCACCACGACACCCCGCGCAACACCCTGCTCCACAAGGAAGGGTAAGAGTCACTACCCCACCCGATCACAAAAATCCTAACCTTGAACGATGCACCCGGTCGCAAATCGACATTCTCCCTCTAATCTAATCCTCGCTCTCACCACCGTGGATGTGTTGGCGGTGTGGTGTGGTGTGTGTACTTATTCAATGTATGCGTGAGATTCCGAGTATGTCAGACTGCCATAACATATTTTTGCAGGATCCTTTCGATTGTTCCGAGGATTCGAATACTTTGTAACAAGTTATTTAATTAAAAAATTAGCTGATTGTTCGCCAGATTAATATCTCATTTAATTCAGCAATGTTCAGTGCTATAAGAATAAAACAAAATCGCGAAGATCAACCCTGAACAATCGAAACGTCATATGTACGTCTAACATGAAACATGGTGTAAAATCAATGGATTATGGTAGGATGTAAATGTTTGCATTATTATAATCATTTGTTGTCTCGTGACTAATGACTGTTTTGCAAGTATTTTGCAGGACTTTCAAAAAATCACCGGAGATCGCTTCAACGATGCTTCGATCGCCAATCACGACACACTTAAACCATTTATTTTACACTATGATCACATTTTAAGTTGGCTGTGTCCTTCAACCATGCTAATCCTTTAATATTTTCAAATCCTTGGTTTTGTTCACATCAGTTCCTTGATTTTTTATTTTAACCAGCATTCTGGCTTGCATGCAAAGTACTGACATTCGGTATCTCAGTTTTTTGGTTTATTTTCCCCCTTTTTTAACGCAACACATTTAACGAACAGCTGTTGCGCGCGCCAACACGTTCACGTGCAATTAAAACCTGCAGTGCTAGAAATGAAGCCCGTATTCACCAAAATGTAGTTCTTCAAAACGGATGTCATTGTCGCTCGGATCAACCTGCTGCTGCCGACACTTACAGGCACTTTAGTTTGCGCAAAGTAACATTTTAAAACGTCTTAAGACATCGTGAGATTCACTGCCGCTGAACCGACCGTTACCCTTTTGATCATTCCGCCAACACATCCTCTTATAATCCTCAAGCTTGGCTTTATCATAACACGCATTATTAACAATCATTACACAGCATTTGAGTCAGTTAACCAGACACAAATCGTAACGTTGTTTCAGATCAAAAGTTTTTAATTATCAATCATTCAGTTTTAATAACTGTTTCAGTCGAACAAAAAGTTTTTTTTAAATATGTTTGTCATTGTTTATGAAGTAACAAGCATTTCAAATATAAGTCATCTTTTGAAGTACAAATAATTGAATAAAACAAAATTTTTAGTTCGACAGAAATGTGTGTATGCTTAGTTATAAACTTAATCTTAAAACTTAATTATTTTTTGTGTAATATTCAACTAAATTAAATTGTTTTGTATATGGTTTTATGTAGATGAACCAGTTTTCACTCAAATACTTCCTCCCGGTGTCACGCAAAAAGATGTGGACTTATGTAAAGAAGCAAGAGAAAGAGCAAATCGTTTGACGATAGCATCGACAGACGATGCGCTAATGAATACAAGTCCTGGGGGGACCGGACCAGGCGCGGGAACTAGAAACCCTGCCGCTATTGTTTTTGGACGATATGAAGTAGAAACTTGGTATTCGAGTCCATTTCCACAAGAGTATGCTCGACTACCAAAATTATTCTTCTGTGAATTTTGTTTGAAATATACAAAAAGTCGAGCTGTACTGGACAGGCATATGGATAAATGCACTTGGAGGCATCCACCTGCTACTGAAATATATAGATGCAATGGATTATCAGTATTTGAAGTATGACTTTATTACTTTAAAATTTATTCATTAAACATTAATTATTCGTAATCCACCACTTAATGTTCAAATAATAAGTCATCATTTATATTTAAGTTCATGATATACAATAACAATTATTGCATCAAAATATATTATCTTTTTATGATTTTGTAATGTATTGTAGAAATTTAAAAATTAAATTGTTTTGTTTTTGCAGATTGATGGAAACGTTAATAAAATATACTGCCAAAACCTATGTCTTTTGGCAAAACTCTTCCTCGATCACAAAACCCTATATTATGATGTTGAACCGTTCCTTTTCTATGCCGTAACCAAAAATGATAAATACGGCTGTCACCTAATAGGTTACTTTAGCAAAGAGAAACACTGCCCAGCGCAGAGGTACAATGTATCCTGTATCATGACTCTTCCTCAATATCAAAGACAAGGTTTCGGCAGGTTCCTAATAGAATTCAGTTACTTGCTCTCGAAAGTAGAGGGCATTCCTGGAACCCCGGAGAAGCCCTTGTCTGATCTTGGTCGTGTATCTTACCATTCCTATTGGAAGAGTGTAGTATTGGAATACTTGAACGCGCACCGTGACTCTAAAGATATCAAAATCGGCGATATCACTGCAGAGACAGGCGTGTCAGCATACGATATTGTGACTGCGATGCAGCTTTTGGGTTTCTTGCGTTCGGAACCTGGGGCGGATGGGCAACGTCGAGTCGTAATGACAGTCGATTGGAAAAAAGTTGCGACTCATATGGCCAAGGTCAAAAAGAGTACGCGCATTAAATTGGAGCCAGACTGCTTGCGCTGGATACCACTATTAACACAAATCCCGAATCCGTATGCGAATGCGGATGAAAGTGGCGACACTGGTTCAGAGTGTTCGCCAGTGATTGAGCCACCAAAGCCAGTACCTGCAATAGTAGAGAAGATTCAGCGTGTAAAGATTAAAAAACGCACAAAAGGCAGACGTACGGGTAATAAAAGAGGAACTCCGATTCGAAATAAGACTCCAAATAAGAAGTTGGAAGTTCTCGCAGGTAAGGTGGAAGTGGTAGCAGAGAAGGTTATGACCACGCCTAAAACTTCGCGAGGAATAAAGGTGCAGAAGGAGATCGCGAAGACACCAGTATCTGGATCACGTCGCCGAATTCGAACACCAAAGACGGAGCCGGCTGCTACTCCGGTCGCGCCATTGCGTAAACGCAAACATTCCGAAAAGACTGAACCTGAAGAGACAGTAGTTATTGCTAAGAAGAGAACGCGCGAATCCCTGAGGGATAAAGAATCGAAAGAAGCAAAGTCCAAGGTAGGCAAAGGTAAAGAGAAAGTGGACTTAGAGAATGAGAATGAAAAGCAGAAGGAAAAAGAATGGGCCAAAGAATCATTATCGAGCAGTCACAAAACTAAGAGGCAGAGCAAGCTCGATGATATTTTGATGAAAGTGACAAATAGACATCCTAAGAATTTGCCTAAGAAAGAGAGAAAGGTAATGGAGGAATCACAATGTAATGGTAAGGAGGAAGTGAAAGTGATCAAGGTAGCTACCTCGAGAAGAAATAGGGGTAAATTAAATGTGGAGAAAACTGAGAAAAAGGAGAAAGAGGTACCGATTACCATTGCTGTAAACTCAACCAAACAGTTAACTATACCTGAGATGATGCAAAAGAACACAAAGTTCCAAGAGGAATTGAGAAGTGAATCTGTTGACGATGATATTACAACGATTAGAACGGAAAGTACATTTGAGGTTCCTTCCGCTAGTCCAGGAGAGTATGAAGGTGGAGATGAGGATGAGGGTGAAGAGGAAGAAGAAGAGGACGAAGAAATGGAGAAAAATATTCGATTGAATAAGGTAAAAGATGTTCAGGAGAAAGAAAATAATATAGAGATGTCAACAAGTCAACAAGATAAAAAAGAAGAACAAATGGAGGTTGACTGGAAAGAAGAAACGGAACTTAAGGTAAGAATAAATTTGGTGTGCAATTAAAATTAATATTAATGTTGCAATACTACAATAAAATTATTGTAAATTGTACAGAAGATATAATTTTAATATTTAATATGTGTATTTATAATAATTCGCAATCATAATTCTAATATTTATTTTATTATCTTTTTTTATGAAATGTATGTAGCAAACTAATATACATTTTTGCACTCTCAGAAATGGACTGATGAACCTTCCGAAAGAGAAGACTGTGCAAAAGAACCTTCGGAATCGAATTCTAACAATACGATACTAGAAAGACCAATTCCAGATCAGAATATGGATAAAATATCTGTAGAACCAATGGAAATTGATGAATCAAGTCCTGAATCAGTGCAAATCAAAGATAATTCTACAAATGAGCTCAAGAAAAGTAATAATATGACGAAGATTGAACAATCTCCTATATCGTCCAATGAACATAAAGAACCAGTAGTGATTAATGAAGAAACTCGTCTGCCAACATCTAATATCTCCGAAAATCACATCGAAGTACAACCAACGACACCCCAAGACCGACCAAAATCAGTACCTAGCGTAGTGGAGCCAACCGAAATGACACAACTTCATTGTCAAGTAGAAGAAAAAATGCATTCGCCAGAAAGTGGCAAGATCACTCCACACCCGGAAAACCCTGGTTCGGTGAAACGCACCCCACCTTCGCAACCAGATCTTCCATCTATGGGGGTTTACACACCCGATTCGACAACCAATTCTGTCCACTCGTTGCATTATGGACAGTGCGACTTAGATGTCAGTCAGTTAGGTCTGGAATCGCCAACTTCAATTGCAAGCGATTTAGCCAGTCAGAATAGCGTCGAAAGACCACCTAGTGCACTGCCTTCTATGCCTCCTACAGTTCCAGGTCCAATTTCTACTTCAATTGCTATGTCGACTTCTTCATCAGTGTCCATTAATATTCCAAATCAGGTGAGTCAGATATGCTCGTATTGACATGCCTAATTAATGGATATTCTTCTTTGCTTGTGACGATGCCTGAAGGAAGAGTTGCTTTTCGGAAAGAAGAAAATTGGAACTCGATTTTAATGTCAAGAAATTTAAGCATATTTTAAGTTATTTTTTATGTTTTTTCTGTTATTATTTTAATACTTCCTAGTTTGTTAAATATTTTATTTTAAAATATTACATAAAAATAAACGCAATTCAATTTCTATGAAATGGATTCTATATTTTTTATGTCTTTGAAAAATACTGTATTAATAATTACATTATATTAGTATAATAAATATGTTTAAGTAATAAAATTTCACACCCGTTTTCTTTTATTTTTTTATACTCCTTTACGCTTAATACAATATTGACTTGAATTACTGTAATGAATGTCAAAATTTGAAATAGTACCTTATCCTATTGTATGAATAAACTTATTTTAAATCTAAATAATTTCCTTTTTTGATTACATATATATATGATTATATATATATATATATATTGATTTTAATTATTTAATTTTCCTATTACGTAATATATATACACTAATATTTTAACTAGTATTATCACAATAAAAATATGTTAAGCGTAGATTCAATTATTATTATATTAATTCGCAATAAAATATAAATAAGTAAAAATAGAGTCATTGTTTTGTATTGTATATTATATAAAAATATTAATCAGCCTGCTTCCGTGAGCCTTCATTACACAATAATATTTCAAAATTATAAAATTTACAATTTTGTTATGTTCTTTATAACACATTAAATAAAATATTAATGTCATTAATAAATATATTTATTTATATTTATTGTAATTAATTTTACAAAATTATAGAAATTTAAAAATACAGATTACTTATTAATAATTAACAATTACTTTTGTAATTATGTTATATTTATAATGGATTTTTAATATGAAATTACAAGAATAATTTGATAGTTGTTTATTAACTCGTATTTTTATTGTTTATTAAATTTTATATTAGATCTTATTATATTATTTTAATATATAAAAATAAATAATTAGTATTTATTATAGAAATATATGTGTAATTTATGAATGTATATTCACTAAGATCATTTTTCATAACTTTAAACGAAAATAAATCACAACATTAGAATTAAGATTTTATGGATGCATTATTGGAAAAACAAACTTATATTATAACTTAATAATATTAATAACGTTAATATTAACAAATATTACATGAAAAACATGAAATAAATAAATTAATCATTAATTATAGGTCCAATACGGCGACTGCTCAATGTCTCAACATACACCTCCACCTCATGTGTCAATGCATTCGATGCATCAACCACCGACACCACAACCTTTACAGCAGCCTCGTACTCCACAGTCACACACTCCACAAAGTATTCCTACTCAAAGTCCGCAACCAATTCCTCCAAGTCTAACACCACAACCATTACCACAATCACATTCTACTCAAAATATACCTATTCAAAGTCCACAGCCTATTCCACAAAGTCTTACACCACAACCCCAACAACCAACTCATACTACCCAACCAATGCAGCTGTCTATGGCTCAGCAACAAACTCAGAATCATAATATGTCTCATAATCAAACGCAACAACAACAACAACAACAGTCCCAACAATTGAAAGAATTGCAGCAGCAACAGCAATCTCAACAACAATCACAGTCCCAACAAACCCAACAAACTCAAGGTCATAGTAGTAAGAGAACAAGTTCGCAAAATTCGCATAGGTGAGTTAATAATAAAAGTCTGTTTTATGTAATAATTAAATAAATATTTTAATTGTATGTAATTAATATATTTCAACAAAATTAGATTAATATTTTCGTCTATAATATTAATTTGATATATCTTCATTCTATATAAGTATCATTGGAAATGAAATTGTAAATTGACAAAAAATATATTAATATAGGTCGAGGTCAACACAACAGAGTAGTAGCAGTAGCAACAGGTCTCATCGAGTGACGCCACCAACATCATCCCACGCTCAGTCAGCTAGCTCTCAGCACCAGTCTGCAAGTCACACGAGTATCTCCCATAACAGTAGCGCTGGTAGTGCGCACTTAGGAGGTGCACAGTATCAAGCTGTTCAAAGTTCAACCATGGGCAATATCCCAGGCGTACACCCTCATTCTCATGGACACGGTCACACGGCACATCCTCATAATATGACAGTGATTCCTCAAGGCAACTACATGGTGGCAGCCTCGCAGGCGTTCCCAACCCAGAATACATACGTTATACAGCCCAGAGGAAGTCGGTCTAGCGCGCCCACACCTTGCACCACCGCGACCAATTTTTACATTCAAACCAGTGCCATGCCGCCCCACTCTCATACTTCTGCGCCATCTTTAGGTGGTTCCGGTAACCATCAGACCACGAATAGTTGTAGTCTTGCAAAATTACAGCAACTCACTAATGGCCTCGATATGATTCCACCCACACCTCCTCCAGCTATAAACCTAACCCCACCTCCACCAATACCTCATACTATTACTCCACCTCAAACCTCGCGCCAATTATCTTCTACCCCGCCACAGGTACCTTTAGGATACGCCAAAAATTATTACAATGTTAACAGCGTTCCTCCAGGTACTCCTGGTGCCTCTTCACGGTCAGCCTCTAGATCCTCTGCGAATTCAAACATGGCTACTCTTACTCAACCTTATGCCAGCGAAAGTCTTTACAGACAAACACTAGATCCAAGTGGAGCATGCACTCAAATGCAAACTGCTGCCAGTCGCGTTAGTCCTAATGTTACATTGAATACAAATCTAATGGCAGCGCAATATGGTTATCGAGTACCCCAAGCAACTACTGGTTACATGAATCAAGCAGCACAGCTTGGAAGTTTCATGAACCAAGCTAGTCAACTGCCCGTCGTTGGCGTAAATGTGCCTGCGCCTTATACCCAAGACCCCCACCAACAAAATCCAACAGTTTATACAGCTTATCACGGTTACATTAATGGAGGTTTAATGCAGCCATTGAACAGTACTATGCGACCACGCTAGCCACAGTGACTCGCAATCCCGGACGACGAATCGCAACACCGATCGACCAAAAAAAGAAATAAAAAAAAAACATAATGTTTTTCTTCGTCAGTCCTTTTATAAATATCACACAATTGAAAATAAATATTTAATTTTAAATTAAAAAATAGTTATTTAATTTTCTACTGAATTAAACGCAAAAAGAGTTTTGTCAGTCTTTCTTTATGTCTTGTGATTAATATTTCTTTTTCAAGTTATATAGAAATTAAGTATTTTTAATAATTATCGATGGAATAGTTAGTAGTGTAATCAGCGTTTAAAATGTAATTAATTTGTATAAATTTGTGATAGATTTTGTTGGTGTAGTATAAAAGTGTTTCAAGGAATATATGTTTTTGACAAAATTCCGTATAGATGTCGACTTCGATTCCAACATTTATTCCAATAATAAAATTAAAAATATCATCAATGAAACAAAGACATCAATTTGTTTCTAACAAACATATTTTTTAAATTAGTGAGTAGCTATTTTAAATGTTTTATCATATATAATAATAGTTATTAATCAAATTTATTGTTTGATTAGAATTCGTAAAAATATTATTAAATAGTACTTCAAAATTTGATTATTTTAAATTATTCTATTTTTTATATGCATAGCTTATATACTAAATAGCGATTATTTTACAAAATTACATTTACAAAAGTTATTATTTAATTAAAAATGATGTAATTCAAATACCGAATTAATTTTTATATTTTATTTTTAAAACATTTATTTTGACGGTAATTTTCATTTTTTAAAATAGAAAAATATAGTTAAAAATTATTGCAGTATGCAAATAATTGCATGTACAAATAAAAATAAACATTACAACAACCAAATAATTATATAGATGATTAAGGGCATAAAATGTAATTA
This sequence comes from Psilanteris sp. ZL-2020, assembly GCA_022817085.1. Taxonomy (NCBI): domain Eukaryota; kingdom Metazoa; phylum Arthropoda; class Insecta; order Hymenoptera; family Scelionidae; genus Psilanteris; species Psilanteris sp. ZL-2020. Next base: position 27,857 of record JABFQC010000102.1, read on the forward strand.
AATACATTAATTACAACGACACCATGGAAATGACTAAAAACTCGATTGTTTTATTAAATTACAATTAATTTGATATTTTATATCTTAAAAATATACTTAAATTTTATTGTAATAAACATGTTATGAATCTACAGGTGTTTTGTGATGTCGTTTGGGAATGCGCGACATTATTTCGCTGTCATATCTATCATGTCAAAGGAGTACAACTATTCATAATTAATTACACCGCAAATGGTAAAACCAAATTTACTACATGTAAATAAACGGAAAATTGTTATTTGCAAACATTTTGAAAACTATTATTAAATAAATTACTAAAGAAATAATTTAGAAAAAAGTTGTTTTTTAATAATGAAGCATTTTGAAAATGCTTGCAAAATGTAAGATCTCGATAAAAAATACAAAACAGACCTTATAACAAGTTTCGTCCGAGCTGATCGTTAATGCGCGTACGTTGATTGATATTCAAGTATCTACTTTCGATTTCTATGTTGATTGTTCTCGAGACGGGTTTTAAGTATTTTGTAAATATATCATTCTGGAGTGCGATTTATTTTTCAAGTTGATTTGTCGATTAGTTGTAGATTACTATTTTATATGTTCGTTGTTATTTATTAAATTTAAGAGAAAAAGATAAAAAGAACGCATGAACAGTGTAAAAAAGGCGCAAACTTATAACTACGAAATTAAAGTTAATTACAATTGAGTTGTCGAGAGCAAAGCAATGAGTCAATTTTTTCATTTTTTTAATTATTCTTTGCATTCAGTGATACCTGCCTTGTGGCGTTGCTCTCGACTTGTTTATTAATAATATCCGGCAAAAGATCTGTACGAATGAAAGGTATTTCTTTAATGTATATTTTATCTACTTAGAACCATGATGTAAAAACTATTGGATCACTCCATCGTAATCTTATCGAACGATTTGTAGAAAAAGGAAGGTACAATGAAGTCGACCTCAGACTTCAGTCTCCCGTAATGAAAGGCCTTATAAATATGTAATAACTATTTAAAGTTATCGTCAATGCAGATGTGTTTCATTCACTATTCTGCTCGACGGTAGGGCATTTTCTTCCCTCCCATCCCCTTGACCCCTCATCTAAATCGTCTATTTGCATCCCTCCCAACTCCTCCATTTTTACAGAGACGTAACAACTTTGGGAGCACGAGTGAACTTGACACGAAAAAGCCTAATTAGATACTATTTAAGTCGTTTACTTTCGTTCAATCACTTCGATATTTATTCAAGAATGGCACTGTCTTTTTGCTGTAAATAACCGGATGGACTTTTATATGGTCACCCCAGTGTCGTTATGTCTCATTTTTCAGTCCTCTGCCACTCTTTCACTGTGTTACGTTTTGTGTATCATATTAATATTTATGAAGAAGAAAAAAAGAATTTTATATATATACATATAAATATAAATACATAATTGTATAAGAGTATTCTGTTTGATATTATCGAATTGTTGAACATTGTTGTTTACGTTGTCAGGGGCCCACTGTACTTTACTGTATCATATATGCGTCAATGCTACTCTGTCATCTATTAATTTGTCGAATCGGCGATTTTTGCGATTACTTTCATTATTAACGTACCATTCGGTACATCAGTTAATTAACGTTTATGATTATAACATCGATTACATTACTGCGACTATCGTTACTTTATTACACAATACTACAGCTAAGATCACATCATAACAGTTAAATGCGTTGTGCATATTAACGCTCTATTCTATCAGTGTCACGTGGCCAATCAGTCTTGCTTAATATAATAAACTGATTTTCTGTTACTTTTATTATCATTAATTACCACTGTATCGTTCTTTTTGTAACTTGTTTTCTCTTCTTCACTATCTCTTTCAAGCTCACTATCTAGTATCTTTCTGTTCTTTTCTTTTCACTTTTGATCGTTTTTAATACGAACCTTATTTAATTCCGTGTAAATTGTATAGATGAAAAGAGAAGGAATAGAGATGTTAACGTTTACTACGAGAGCAATGATGCGCGAAATGAAACATTGAAAAACTGTTCTGCAAATTGTTAAGCGCGCTCTCTTCGAGGATCCAAATTATTTTTTGTACATTGCAAAACATCGAACGCGACAACGGCCGACAAAGCGAGGGTGAAGGGTTCGAGTTCATTCAATTTCAACGTGGTATTTATAATTGACGCCGACAATTTGCCGAACGGTCGATGATCTAAGTGTATTACAATGTGCACACACATTTACTGGACACTCGTTAAGATATTTACTTTTTGCAACAAAACGGAAATGACAAAATAGACTTTAGAATTTAATTTTAAACAATTGCGCGATAAGGATGCTCTAGTGTAAAAAATACATCAATATTTATTGTACATAGATATTACAAAACTACTAACAAATAAAGAAGGATCCATAAATATTATTTCATTGTAGTTATTCATTTTTATGAGGTACGTTTTTAGGTTGTTTATGTTTTGTTGTAAGAGCCTTCGGACTCTTGCGTTTCTTTTTGCGAATCATTTTCTCACGACGCTTCTTCTCTTCATTAGCCAAGTCGATGTATTTCTGTTTGCGTTCCATTGGCAACTGGGACCACTCTTTTCCAGCTACAGCTGCAACTCTTGTGACGTGGTAAGTCGGATGCTTGCTGTGCATTTGCAGATAAAAGATCAAAAATGGATTTGTGGTCCTAAGTAATTTCTTTGGACAACGGCTGCGGTTTAATGACGAGCAACTACTTAGTTTGTGCTGACTCGTCGAAGCGAAGGCATCTGTGCTGTGCAGAAATTAAAACTACGAAAATCGTTCACAATCTTTTAAGTTTGAAATGTTATTTAATTTTGACTATAATTAATAATGATATAAAATTATTATTTATATCCTAATAATGATTATTATTATTACTAAAATTGATGTTTTACGCCGTTTTTACATGTTTAAGTCACAATTCTTCATTTGATATAGAAGAATTTACAAGATGTAATGTTTTTAAAAATATAGTCTATAATTATTTAATTATAGTCAGAATAATCAAATAGAACATACCTTTCAGCGTTTAAGTAATTCTGTTCAATATAAAATTTTTTGGCATTAGATCTTGTGTTACCCATTTATATAAGATTTAATAACACTTGAAAAATTAGATTTAAATAAAAAAGAAAAATTATTACAATACAATTTAATAAACAAAAATTTAGTGAACTGTCATTTTGTTTCCAATGAATATAGCTGTAAAGATGAAGTAAAAAAACACTATCTATATCGGATAAACAATTACTTTTAAGTTGATAATCATTTTTTAAATTAATATAAAGAAAAAAGTATAATAATTGGTGACACATATGACATGGTACTAAAAATAAACATGTACATTTTTTTTTTTAAATAAACATTTTATTTTACTATATATAAAATATTTTTTATATAAATATATTGCATTTACATTTTATATTACACACAGTCACCCACATACATTAAAATCAGTCATGTTCAAATAAATTATTATGTAATGTAAAAGTCAAATTATAAATCGTCATTTCCAGCTTGTGCGGCTCTTTTTGGCTTTCGCGTATTACTCTTTTTTTCTCCACAATAACACGCATTTCGTTGCGAATCCATATAACTTTTGCAACCTAGAGCTGTTGTTCCTGTATATAACATTTTTGCAGCACCTTTACAAGTGTTAACAATAGTCACCCCTGTACTTTGATATCCTTCGCAATACTTATATAAACAACGTTTAAATTCTAAGTCACATTTATCCTTATCTAAATTGCAAGTGTCATAGCATAAATCGTGTTGATCACAACATTTTGTCATTTCAGTTAAAGGCAGGTATTGTTGGTCAATCTGCAACAAGTATAAATAAAATATATTAACTTATTTAATAAATATTTTAATTTAATTCATCATAGTTAATTAAATATACATTTTATTGTATATGACATTTTGTTCATTTTATTAAAACAAAATTAATTTTACAACATATATAAAATTTCTTATTATTACACATTTTTATTTTTTTCATTCACAAGGTAAGATAATGTAATATAAAAAAATGACCTATTGCTAATTATAAAATGTTAAAATGATTGAAATATATATAACATCTAATAAAATTACCATTGTCGATAATATAGGTAACTTTGTAGCAATTTTGAACTATTTATAAACTTATTACGTCTATACATACATATTTCACATTGAATGTTAATAAACATAACACTAAAATTAAAAATTAAATCATTTTAAATAATAAAACTTAATTGTTTTAATTTAATATTAAATGAATTAATTTACTTGAAAACCTAAAGATCCACAGCCATCACTTTTTGGTTTATGATTCCAATCAGGCTTGGGTTGCACTCCTACAATAATCAATGAATTCATTATCAATAAATTTCTCAGCCTAAATTAAAGTCAAATTAACTCATACAATCATGAAATTATTAATCATTTCAAAAATAACTATAGCACGTGTATATTTTGTAAAACACATATATATATATATTATTCATTCGTTAGTTTTAATTTGTTTATATCATAAACATAAATAACCATTTAAAAACGTTAATTAATATTCTCATTCTTAATCTTAACTTTCTCGTGTCATTACATACATTTATTTAACAATTTAAAACCGTGCAATTCAAATGTGTATCAATTATTTAATGAATATAATGATACAAATATAATAATCATGATTCATGAATCAGTAGATAAGATTCATTAGGTGCATCGAGTTACTCACCGGAAGGGCATTTAAAAATACAGGACTCTTCAACGGCTGCGTCGAAAACTTCATGAATATCTTTGATTTTTTTTGCAACGGTTATGGCATTTTCAAAAAAATCGCCAAAAATGCTTTCCATCGATAATACTGCATCACGCAAATTTGATAATAAACCCGCTCCATAACCTGACCAAGCATACGCCATAAACGTTAGCAAATAAACGAAAAACTTCCGATAACGCGTGATGTCCATAATATTGTCGCCAATACACGTTATTGTATTTTTAGTTAGACCGCTGGCAACACCTGGACAGAAATCATTGGTTGTTCATTCGCACATAACTACAAATTCACTAAATATGCGTACTTCGATCATCGCCATCTTTTTGTCTACGAAATTGTTCACGTTAAAAGTTAATAACGTGTATATACTATATTGTATAACTGAAGTTATCTATAGTAGCGTTTAGTTAATTATATATCGACGAGAGAATTCCGCATATTATATGTGCTGAATTGTTTCATATGTTTATTATATTAAAGTACAATTTCCAATTGAAGTTTTTTTATTTTTGCGAGAATATATATATATATATATATATATATATATATATATATATAGTTTTCACAAATTTCATAAATTCCGTTTTTATATATTTTTTATATATTTAATTTTTTTCAATTGCTTTCAATTAACTTTTCTACCTACATAAAGGAAATAAATATAATACAAATAGAAAAATCATATAATGAATTACCAAGGAGAAATAGCAATAGAAATAATTTTTATTAACATTAATAATAATATGAAATTATATAACGGTTTTTTCCATTAAATTAAATTTAAAAAAATTTAAAAAAAAATATACTAACTGATATATTATTACCGTATCTGAAATATTATTTAAAATAAAAAAAAATTTCATATAAAATGATCACCCATCCCTATCAGCGAATAATATTATTTAATATTCGTAAAATGTTCTAGGAATATTATAATGTACCTAGAATATTATATTAAATAATATTATTCGCTGATAGGGATTAAACAATACTAATTATGATATATATATATATGTGGAACGTGTGTATTTGAATAATTCAAATAATAAAATATACATACATATATATATATATATATAATATATATATATTATATCATAATTTGCAGATAAAAGTCTTTTTTTAGAGAACATTTGATATTTTGCGTGACTCACGGGTAACGTCCGAGTTACTCATGGGTTACAGTGATGCCAGAATGCGGCTCCACATTAGAGCATTAATTCTGTTTATATGAAAAAACAACTTTTTCAATGTAGCGAAAATTGAGTAACCCATATGAGTAACTCAGACGTTATCCATGGGTCACGCAAAACATCAAATTTTGTTTGGATATTTACATGAATAATTGAATTTTCCTAAAACTTAGCTATCGTCTATACATAACATATATTATACTGAAAGGTTAATTTAAAACCGAACATTAAAAACGTACTCTTAAATAATCTTAGAAAATTAATAAAAATTCAAGAAACTATTTCCAACCGAAGTTGTTCAGTAAATATCAGTTAATAATATAAAATGATAGCGAATATTGAATTAAAAAATACATCAAAAATTCAAAACATTATAATTTTCCATTGTTAGTATATTCTTTATTAATTACAAACAAAAATAATATGAACTACGTTATTAATTTGGGTTTTAAAATTATTTTAAAATTTTTGCTGGAAGACAATTTTTTGATAAAAAAGACAGCGCTATCTCTTTATTTGCATTGAAATTAAACATATTCCAGTTGACCACTATCGGATGTCATGCATTTAAATGAATGTCGGTAATAAAGACAACTTCAAACAAACACATGGTTAATATAAGAAATTATGGCGGGATCCGGAGGTTTTGATAAAACAATCTCTTTTATTTTATTTATTAGTTTGTTTTATACGACAATAAATGCCGAACAGTACCGATTAAATGTCCCACGAGTTTTGTTACCTGTTTTTCATGATTTTCCTGTGAACTTCACTCTAGAAGTTACCGAAGGCGGCTGTTACCATTGGTAATTATTTACATTTTGCAATTAATTACTGACTTAGACATTTCATTATTTTTAAGAATATAACTATAATAATATTTTCTCTCTAATTATCAAATCATATTATGTAAAGACAAGTCAGAACCGGTTTCTAACCTCAACGGTATGAATGTGTAATATTCTTTTATTGATTTATATTTGCTTTTTTAAATCTATAGGTATAGGTATTTGTATCATAATTATTATTACATTTATTATTGTTATTATCATTGATTTTGTTATTATTATTAGATATTATAATTTGGAATAAATTGGATTGTTAAAAGTATACAAGTTTATTTGTTAAATATTTTTATATATTTTTTATACATTAATAAACATGACCTTGTATTCATTCGTTGACAAGCTGCATTTAATCACCAACATATAATGTTATGAAACTTACCGAAAACATTTTTTATTATATAATAGTTTTAGTAAAATATTAAATTACAAATAATCAAGATTCGTATAAAATTAAATTAACGATTTATATATGAATTCTGTACCTATTATGCATGGCATGTTATTATAGTTTATATATAATTTAATAATAAGAATAATAATAATATATTTATAATTTTTTCAGGTCTACTTCTCGACCAGATGTTATTCGCTTAATTCCAACAAATGAACATTATGATTCTTCTTGTTCATCTTCTGTTATAGTTCAGACTGTTACAAGAGAAACAACTCGAAGTACAGCAATTGTTTTAGCAGAGGAATCAGATAACGGACATTTTTTAAGATGCGATGTCATAGTGGATGCTATTTCTTCTTTAAATATGGTTACCACAACAAGAGAATTGTTTATCGAAGAAGCTCCAGAAGCTTTTGAAGTTCGAGCTTATGATGAACAAGGTGTTTTCATTAATAAATTATTATAAATACTATTATTTTTATTTTTTTTAAAATTCACATATATATATATATTAATAATTATTCTAATATAAATTGAGATTTTGTTAAAATTTTTATTATACTTTATATAAATCTCATTTATATAAATAAATAAAATTATAATTTAATCATATTTTATTTATTTAAAAATATTTAATACATATATGTTTCACTTGTATAATAAACAATGTTTTTTACAATAAAATTAAGCTCTTACATTAAACAGGATATTTGATTTACAGGTAATGAATTTACCACACTGGCTGGAATAGAATTTGCTTGGGCAATGAGCAATACAAATAAGAGAGGTGTGCTAAGCGAAAATGATCTGTCGGACAGTGTATTGCGTTTTATGACATTTGAAGAATCTCCATATGAAACACCAAGCACAGTTGCAATATTAGATAAAATTGGTAAAATGGGAAATATTGTACTTATGGAGGGAGTTAAAACTGGTACAGCTAAGGTAATATATATAACAATATATATATATTTTTTTGTTAAATACATATTAATATTAAATTAAATATATTTTATACTTTTAGGTATCTGTACGATTATTGCATAAAGAATACAAACACGTCTTACCTGTAGAAGTTGAATTAATAGTTATTGATAATCTTATTATTATTCCTGCTAATGTCACTGTCTTACAATATGATAGCTTCAAATACAAAATCATGCAAGTACGTAAAACGAACAATTCAATAAACAACATTTATAAATAAAATGAAAATAAATATATATATATGGCAACGGTCCTGTTCGGGGTCTTACCACTTCTGGGCCCCCTAACTACGGCCCTGAAAATTTGTTTTTCTGTAGAAAATATGGCGGAGCACATCGGGCGGCCTTTGGCCACCCTCACAAGGGAATGTGATGGGGCTGCGCCCCCCCAACCCCCCGCCCCTTAAAAATCTATCCAAACCCAAAACGCGAGGGTCTTAGGGGGCCCCAGCACAGTAGTTTACGGGCGAGACCCCGAAATTATCCGTCTCCATATTTTTTCCTATTCAGAGTTTTGAGGTCGGACCCCAAAATTCGAGCAACTTATATATTAAACCCAAATTTTGGGTTAATTTCTTAAAACTCTACACTGTTGCCAAATTTATAGGATCTTAAAACTACGAAATGCCAAAAATATATGTATACATATTGCACATGATTGTTATGAGGACTTATAAATCTGGCAACAGTGTAAAATAACTGAAAAATACCCTAAAACTACTAATACGCTACTGCTCACCCCCTGGTTCTCGTATGTTAAGTTTGTTAGATTTTTTTAAACAGTGAGGGGCTGGGCGAAGCCCTACCCCCTGCATTAAAGTTTAGAGGGAAGTCAAAAGCCGCCTGAGGAATTTTTTCTATGAATTTGTTTATAATCATGATATAAATATACATTTTCTAGTTTCAATTTTTTTATTGTATATTAGTAATAAGATATAGTAAAAAGGGATTGTACAACATTGTGATACATTAACAAAGATTTTATTTGAGTTAAAAAATTGTTTTCATAGTAGTTAGTGAATGAAAATGTTTAAGCTTTCTTTGCACAAATCCTAAGATTTGATTTTATATATAAAACAATTATTAATATGTTAATTAATTGTAATTTAGAGTCAAAGATGACCCTGAAATCTATAATCAAATTAATGCTTTTTTATCTAACATAATAATTCTACTATTTTAAGATATATTTTTTTATTGTAAAGAAAGTAATATATTTACATTAATCAATATTCAATTATAAATTATTTAATTTGTATTTTTATATTTTAATTTTTATTTAGGTTCATCAAGGTCGCTTAGAAGAAATTAAATTACCTTCAAGTCAATATTATTTACAAGCTGAACTGGATAACATTCTTGAAATTAATAATGATAAGGGTACTGCTTATGCTTTATTACATGGAAGAACTAAAGTCCAATTACATGATAAAAATGTCAATGAAGATTACGGAGTTATTTTACCAACTGCTGAAGTTAGTGTTGAAGATGTAGCACATATTTCCATTGCAGTTTTACCTCATCGAAATAGATATTTGATTGTTGGATATACTCATGAAATTACTATTGAATTATTTAATAGGTAAGTATTTAAAGCGTTTAAAGAGTGTTAATGAAATATGACTAATAATGTCATGATATAACATTTATTTGTTTGATAATATAACAGCAAAGATCACAAGTTTTATATTGGAGATAATGTTGAAGCAACATTAAAAATAGATGATAAATATTTCAACACAAAATTACAAACAAAAAATGATACTCATAGAGTAGTGGTACCTCTGAAAAGTGGTATTACGCAAGTGGAAGCAACTCTTTATGGAGTTATCGATTTTAACGGCAAGAAGATATCACTGCCTGAAAAATTAACAGCAACGGCAGAATTAACAATTAATTCCGAAGTAACTATAAATCCACATGTGCTAGCATTACCTTGGGATTCTAATAGGAAGTTACGGTAATTATTTATTATTTATTTATTTTTTTATTTATTTATATTTTCAAAATCAGTTACTAAAATGTAATAAAATAGTATTAATAAGACATATATGATTACACCAT
>JABFQC010000103.1:0-37965 GCA_022817085.1 Psilanteris sp. ZL-2020
AAGAAGAGTTCAATAGAGTTTATTTAGTTGATAAGGAGACGGGATAGGAGATTAATAGAAAGAGGGGTGAGTATTTAAATATTAAATAAGAATAAAATATTTTAATAAAATAATAATATTAAATAATTAATTTTTAATTATTAACACAAAAAAAAAAAAAAAAATGATAAAAATAAAAAAAAAATAAAAAACAAAAAAAAAAGAAAAAAAAAAAAAAAAAAAAAAAGAAAGAAAAACAGAAAAGAAAAATTTTAATACATACACCGTAAAAAATGAGTGCAAATTTACTATATTCTATTCGGAATTCAGAATAGAATTGCATTTATAACGCATATTCCTATATATATATAATAGATATTATTATTTATAGAATATTAATTACTATATTATATTCAAAAATGTACATTAAGAAGCAAACCATCCTACGATAATCTATTTTTCTTTCAGTATATATATAAATATAATACATTTTCTGGTCAAGCGAAAAAAATTTTTAATCAAAATTTTATAACAATTATCATCTAATACTGAAACTTTGCTTCTGTGTAAGCAAACATGTTTAACCACATTTCAATGTGGCAACATGTTACCCAATATAACTACATACATCAAATATCTACTACACTATACTACTATACAATAAATTATATACATCGTTTGCTGTATATTTTCGCATTCTACAAAGTTGCGATATACTTTGTTTTAAAATATTTAAAATAATATTTTTGTTTGTACTCTGCACAATAACAAAGTATATTTATAATCATACAAACAAAAATAAATGTATAGATTAATCTTTATTATATGCATTGTCTTTGACCATTAATATGCGCATTCTTTCATGCACAAGTAATGATCCAGTCATTGAAATTTTGGTTACGATCGTCCGCTCTTTAGTATCCACAGATGTCATTGCGGCAGGTGTATTCGGGCCATTGTTTTAAAAGTGCATTATAACCATTCGAAATTACTCGCAAATCTTAACTTTTACTTTTGAAATGTGGCGTGACCGAGTTGACAGCGTCCAACAAAAAGCGTTGTTTACCCTTCCACGAGGAACAATGAACACCCATTACAAATGACGACTCGTCACGACGCGGAAATCGTTAAGCATGATACTTTTCCATCGGGATGAGAAATTTCGTCACGCCAACGATACTTCATTCATGCATGAAAGGTCTCAAGAGGGTGTCACTTTACCTTTAGTAGAAACTTTCGAGTATACGCAGCATCCAAACTCGAAGCTAAATGACGATTTCTTTGAAACGTCAAAACCTTTTTTCAAATCTTTTCTAATTTCCTGTGACAGAATACTAATTGTTTAGCCAAATGTCATGATCAATAGGCGACCGGTTCCAAAAATAAATCGCCTGTGCCTTTCTCAAAAATGCTAATTATTTTTCCTAATTGTAGCCGAGATATTTAACAGATTTTCCTTTCTTCTGGTCCTGCGACAGATGTGTCAATTTGTATAACATCTAGAACTGGATGCGCGCGGTCGAATTTTCGTTTGTTTCGAAGACACCGAGAACACAAATATCACACTCGCAACCACGACGACTCGAACTCGTGAAAACTCGCGCAAACTCGATGTCACTTTCTGACAAATTTTAATCCCAAAATGATGCGCGATTGACACCCATAGTCGTAGCAGACGCGCCGTGCACGTTTCAGATCTGATTTTAAAAAATCGAAATTCCGTATCGAAGTAAACATTGACTGAAGCGCAGCGTGTGCTTCGTAAATTTAATATGTACAGACACCCGTCATGCATTTCGGTGTACAAGTACGCCGAATGAGATTTTTTCAGAAAATCCGACGCTCGTCCACGTAACTATACGATAACCGATATGCGGGAAATTTCATGTCGCGTATATCGTATATTTGATGCGCGAGAGAGTTTCGTTCAAACAAAAAAATAGTAATAAAAAGTATTTTTGAAAAAAAGGTTAAAAAGTGCACACGAAAGCATAAACAATCCGCCGATCTGTGAGTGAATTCCGGCACGAACGTAAATGCAATTTTGTCCCGCTCTGGCCATTGCGTGGTATTTTTTAATTTGTTTCTCACCAAGCCCAACACCCACAAAGTCGGATTAAGATAAAACTGAATGGTATACATATATTTTTTTGTTTGTTTTGTTATTTAGTTTTTTCTTTTTTTTTTTTCATTTCACAAAATCGAAATGCACTTTTGATTAGTTATCTTATAATACTCAATTTATCGGTATGGTTTTGTACAACAAATAGCGATACGTTGCTTTTATTATGCATCATTTTCGGAGCACTTTTTTTTACGCAGTCGCGCGCATTCTGCGCCATACAGATAATGATAATTAAACAAACGTTATCGGAGCTCTTTATTTCGTTATTTGTCACGACGAATGTGACGCGCAACCTTTTATCGCAGTCATTTGTAAGAGGTGTTTGCAATTTTTTAATTAAATCGAAAATCAAAGAATCATATTAATGACAAGTGGCGCCCAATAGCGATGACTCGTTGTTTTCTATTGAACTCACGCTGAGAGATTCGTCTTCAATGGACCGACGCAACATCAATAAATATGTAATGGCAATCATCACAACTGCTAGGAAAGGTCGCTGTGTAAAGCGCCGCCTTCTTAATGTTACCGGCACTGTCAAAGAGAACGTAGAAAAAACCAATTGGACTAAGCCGTTATCAAGACAATACGTCATAATACCCGTTTCATATTAAATATTATTTTCCATTCTTAAAGCCCGATTGTACCCAAACGAATCTAAATATACCCTGCATCGCTTCAAATACCGCACGAGTACCGTCAACTCATTAAATTGGCGTCGTCAACCATATCGCGGATTAATTAACTTCAAAAATTGATCCTTTTTGTAATCGCAGCTTGCCCAGCGCGCTCGGTACCAAGACCGACCAAATCCGCGGGCGCAATCTCGTTGATCGATACAATATTATTAGACAATATTATTATTCGTGCGGTCAAACGCGGCTGCTACGCAGGTTCGAGTTCGCGGATTATTAATAACTCGTCGTTACGCATTTGTCCTTTTTATATATACGCATACATATAACGCACGCGCGCTGCCTACCGAAAGAAGCCAAAACCGCGCCGTAGAAGGAAACGAAACGCAAACGCGCATAATTCACGCGATGCCGCGATAGACGAATAACCTAAATGAATAAAGCTGAAACGAAACACCCTTTTCGTATTGGAAACATACACGTCGTCTCGCGAAGCGATAAGAGTCATCCCGGATGAAGTGGCCTCGAGCATCCGAGGCGCTTTCCCTCGAGAACCGTCACGCTTTTCGCGCATTACGATTCCATCGCGCAAGCAGTACGAAAGTTTACGGACCTTCCATCTTTCACCACGTAGGTACGTCGATGCTATCGTCGCGGGTCTCGACCATGATGAAAACACTAATCGGATGCACGCGCTGGCATTTCTCGTACCGACTGTGTACGTATCTTTTCTTTTCGTTTTTATCCGTAACAGTCCATCTCGTTGCTTGAGCCAACAATCATACTGCGGCTGTAATTGCCAATGTCATTGTCAGTTGCATCGACTTATACCTCCTAATGATTTATTTGCGCTCGCCGATTGCCGTCGCTGTCGTTTCTTGCTTCGCAACTTCGGCCGAACGATTTCGGGTTTTTTTTATTTTTTTTTAAATTGGCCGTAATTGGAAAACCAAACTGGCGTTACAAAAAATTAATTTACGCCGCAGTCTATTTATCGGCTCAATTTTTCGGCGTCCGTGAATGCGCGTAACAGATGCTAAGCCCCATTATTGATTCCGATTCATTAACGCACAGAGCCGTATATAATAAATATAGATATTTTTCTTTGCGCGCGTAACTGATTTAGACGTAAACAGTGTTGGTTGCGCGCGGGCTTTGAGCGAGAAAAAAAAACACTGAAAGCTACGAAATACAGTTAAAACTGAATAAGCATAAACTGCTTTGTAAAAGCTAATCATGTTTTCAACTTTAAACATTTACGATGCACGCGCGCTGTTACCAAACTGACCGTATTTGTTCACGTTTTCGTGTTATTAATCAGACTGCTGCCCGTCTTGTTGCTTTGACCGCGGTTCCGACTGATCTGTCCGAATTATCGATTAATAATTATAACAACCGAATCGCGACGAACTTCTGTCGTCAATCGCGTCTTATAATTAAATAGCCTCTATCCGTGCAATAAAGCTTTAGTTGCACGCGAGACGTAAGAGGGCAGCAGCAGTCTGGCCGGGGTTCACGCGAATCAATCAGAAAAGCGAATACAACAGTTTCATTCAATGTACTAGACACAATGAACGACGCGAATCTTCTGACATAATAACAAACTACAAACGAGACCAATTCGAACCACCCACAATGTCCTTTTCCCGAATCAACTGGTACGCATTAATTGCCAAAAACCAAATTCAATTCAGCCATCCCACAAAATCATCTTTCGCAACGTCCAAAGAGACCCCCGCCCGTTGCTCGATTATTTACCAAAATTGACAAAACGACAAAATCAAATTTGTCTAAATTAAATAGTTAAACAAAAACCCAACCGAATCATCGGTCGGTATACCCACCCCCGCCCGTGCGCCCCATGACTACGGTCCGAATCATTCCTCCCTCGGGACCTAAATTCGGACGCTCGATCGGACCGATAGCGTCCGCCAAAAAACGCGTTTAAGCAAGCGAAATGAATGCCGTCGCAAAGCGCGTAAATAAAATATTTTAAACATTCGTTTGCGTGTTGAAATTGCAGCGCTCGCGCGACTGTCAAGCCTCCAGCAGCGGCAGCAGGAACGGCAGTGCCTTGGCTTCGGAGGGGATGTCGCCTGCGGCTTACGACGCGGAGTCGTCCCTGGTAGGGAGGATGTCAAAAGCGCTATAGGGAGGGTAAGGCAGCCGGCCGGTGGCAGTGGTGGCATCGGAGGTAGCGGTGGCGGTGGCAAAGCCGGCGTTGGTGGGGATCGTCCTGACTTTGCGGAGAAAGAGGAGAGACCACCGGCTTCAGAGACTGTCGAGCCGACGGCCGCGTTTGACGTCGCCTCTCTCGTACTCTACGGCTCGCGCGCTTTACCCATACGACTCAAACTTTTGCTCGATCAATTGTTCAACCAGTTGCCGCACGCGCAAGTGACACGTCTTCTAGCCGCGTTCGGCTGGACTTTCGAGGATTACACACGAGGATACATACTGCAGGTGAGTTCGCAACTTTCTCATTGTCAGCCTCGACTGTCACCTCCAACCCGATCATCAACATCCACCAACGTCACGTCCAAACCGCGACGCTCGTCGGCCTCGCGGCAACGACGTCGCCGTCGTTGAATTGTTGCTGTCAAATTTAACGGCGACGTCGCTTCCGCGCTAACGTTTGTACGAAATGTGCAAAAAATGCGTTGGTCGTTTCGACACGCGCGCGTACAAACGCACGGGTGTGTGTATATATATATATATATATGTACATACACTACGAGTTTACAGCGACTACCTTTACACACACTTGGCACTACTCCACTAATCAGACAGTAGTAATGGTCCTTAAAACGCTGTAGCCTACCTACCCACTGTCATGCGCTTCAACCCATTTGTCCGAATAACGCCCGCTCGACGCAACTCCATCACTAAATACCGTTTCGCGCGACACCGGTTGTCCAATCGCTTGTCGCAAATTATAGCGAATGACTCAAACCCGCCAGCTTTGATTTCTCAACATCACACCCTCACACTTATAACCCCGCTTTCGAATCATCCTGGATTAATACGGTACACGCAAACTCGCCGCCCGACTGTTCCGTTCGCCGTTGCGAAGCCTGGATGAATCTCATGTTGTGTCCGCAGAAGTGCACAGTGACGAAAGACAACGAGTGATTAAGAAAACAGTGCACCGCGTGTGACGAAACTATAAGTGCGCGAGTGCCTTTGGCTTTGGACCAAGAGTTCGGGGTATATCCTGGATAAGGTGCGCGATTGATTGATAGTGCCAGCGGACTCATCCCCGAGGTCGAGGATTTCACACGACTCGCGTAAGGTCGTGGTGATTGAGAACGCGCTTAGAAGTCAGGGAGTATCCATGTAAACTGAATTGCGCCGACGTTACCGTGAAATTAAGCGTATGGAAAACCGGTTTGCGCGCGTTTCGTCTCGGTGCCGCGCGTCAGACGGAATTTATTCCTGAAATAACCCGCGCGATACCGCCGAACGCAGCCGCTCCTCCCCGACGTCGGCAACCGAGTATTAAGGAGCGCGCAAAGGTGTTCGGCGGTCGCGAAAACAAAAAAAAATATCAGCGACACTCTCGTCGAACCTCGGGCCGCCGATCTTTGGCGACGATCGACCGATCGGTTCGCGCGGGTACCGATCGAGCGCGACTCGACTGGCATTTCAACGGCAAATTTAACAACCGCTGATTTCTGCCGGACGAAACGCAATCTCGTCGGCAGAAAAAGATGACACTTTGATGACTTCCGGTGCATCGCGGGGCACATCCGATGGGCAGTATCGTTGCGCTAGAAAAACCAGTTTCTTCTGCTCGTGGAATCCAGAAATTTTATACGCGGCAAAGTGGCCATTTACCGAGCGTCTATTCGCGAGGAAAAAAGATGAGAAAGAGCCCGCGAGTTGCCGAGATTTACGATCGAACGTGTCGGCTACTGCTTTTGTTGATGTTGTTATTGTTGTTGCTGCCGTGGCCGATCTCGCTTACAGCTCTGCGATAAAACGCTACAATTCCGTTTACGAACTCCTCGGGACTGTAAATATTTATCAGCCGTGACGGAGATATCGATGCCACGCGGAACTTATGACAGCGCCAAGGCAAGTCAAGTGTAACAGTCTCGGGATCTGAATTTCAACGCCAATTATTGTCATTTTATCCGATGGCTTCTAAATTGTTTCAAATTTTCATAATAGTGCGCGATTAAACAATTTAACCCAGCGGGATTTGAAGTCGCGACGAGGTCGTGCGCGCATCTTTCGACGATTTCGTTGTAATCGGGTTCGTTTAGTGGTATTCAATATAATATATATTTTGATTCCTTTAGTAAAGCGATGTGATATAAACACTCCAAAATCTCGGATTACGAAGAGCGTAATTTTTCATTGAAAAAATAATGTCACGAAATTTTCTGCAAGTTTGACTTTTCCCATTCGCTGTAATACAACGATTTTCTTCTCCAATATTTCGCGTTTTCGCAGAAAACGTTATATTCAACGAATGAAATCAATCCCAATAACTATAATTTGCATACAAATACCGCGACTATTATAAATGAAAACAAAAAATGAGGCAAAACTACAACCGCATAAATCTCGCAGACCGTCATCCGCGCGACGTTTAACTGATTTGATTTAATTAACAAAGCCATCGCCCGTCACGGGACAAACGAAATTTACATTCAGTTAACGCAAGAACAATTAATTTCCTCGAATCGCACGCAATGGCACACGTTAACGCGGCATTTGTGCGCGAATATCAATAACGTCGTTCAAATCTCTTACATAACATTTCAACCTTTGTAAGTTAAATCGCGCGCATTAAGCCGCGCACGAGAGAGGAAGCGAGGGAAAAAAAGTGGGAATTTTGATCAGACAAATGACAATGTTTCTGTGCGAAATGAGGCATTCGTTGAAATCAATATTCACGCTTTAAGCCGAACGCAATCGACTTAAACATAGTTCTGGCGACTCGCGGGAGTAGTAATTGTTTTTCGATGATCGTAACGCCGAGCGTTATTTTCGGAGAAGAGCCGCTATCTTTTATATGCGCGCATCGTCGACATAGCCCGAAGGTAGAATCACAAGGACGTGTCATAAACGTGGATAATGACAGGTATGTCGTACGTCGCTGACGTGTTAATTAATTCCACCGATCGACTGTTCCCGTGATCGTGCAAAAGATTTCCATCGTCCAGACTGGATCAATCGAGACGTCACGAAACGCTGCCTTCGTCCACTCTCGTGCGTTCCTTATTACACCGAGCTCGTATACTTAGCTCGACGCGACTTAATCGCGAAAAAATTGGCCAAGTGTCTCCGCGCCGAATAAGCCCCGGATTCGGTGAAAAAAACGCGTTTCGTATGTAAATCATAATCAAGACTGAAATAATGCGTCAAAGGATCGCCCGCGGCTCATCAAATTATATTATCTTATGGTAATAATATCGATACGTAGCTACAGATATCTGACTCATATCGGGCCTCGTTATATGAAGTAACCAAACGACTCAGAAATACTCGACGTTGAATAATAAAATGGCTATTCGTTATTTGATTATTTATCACGCGCGCGTAAATAATTTTTACTGGCCGCCGTAAACGCTTAATGAAATAACGATTCGACATTTTTCACGAATATTCGGTTATTCGTCAAAACGATATGTATCGTTTACTCGTTAACGTGCACCGTCACTTCTAAATTAGGAAATCTTGTAAATAAATGTATGGTTTCTGTTTGTATATTTTGGGTATTTATAAATGAACATGGGGACTCGTTATATTCGCTTGTTCAAAGAAATAGTTTACTTTTTTTTTTTATTTGCAAATGTATTCATCTTTAGCCGTTCTCCAAACGGACCGAGTTAAATCGATTGCGCGTAATGCGTCAAATTGTATTTCACGTAATTATTGTGTTAAACGTGCTTCTAGTTTCTTTATTATTTAGAAAAAATTTCAATTGTTTGACTGGTCATTTTCAGAGCGCTCATAGTCATATGATAAGAATATTCCTATGCAATATATTCTCATGAAAAAATGTTTCTCCCGACACACTTGACGGACTCTTCCGTTTCCTCTTCCGATGCTACGACAAGCTCTTGAATAATTAAACATAAGCTCGATCAAAATATTTAAGACCGAAAAGTAGATGGTCGTTGACAATTCGAAAATCTTATAAGTATTCCTTGTACTATATTTCTATGTGTAATAAAATTAACGAATAAAATGTAAAGGGATTAGTTAATTTATAAAATTAAACTTATTTAGCTTCATTTCGTACGGCGTTAATTTTCATAGTTCACAAAAAACGTCAATTGTAAAAAATGCAGTAGGTGTAAGAGAGGACATGGTAGTTGCAATCCAATTTAAAAGTGGATATCCAAGCAAAATCTTCACGATTTCTACACACGAATAAGACGGAGCCAGCGAGCGTGAAATCATATGCACTGTCCAGTCACGGATGGCACCTTCGATCGCTGCTCTTCTCTCGAAGGGAAACGGGGAATTCTTGTCGAGTACCGTGTCACCACGATTCACTTCGATAGATGGCGCCACCGCCTGGAACGAACATTGTCTCCTTTCGAATCCGTGTCTTGCATTAATTAATATACGTTTTCTTTTATGTTACCCCATCATAACTTGTATTAATTCATCGAAAGAGTAATAAAATGATAAATAATAAAATTACATATCGGCTAATAAATATTATAAAGATATCAAATGGACTGCAATTACTTATAATGTTTATAATTATTAATTTTTAGTTTTCATGATTATTATGTCAATATTTATTATGTCAATAATTATTACTAATCGTATTCATATCATATTTATATATTAATGAAATGACCGTTTAAAATATGTATATTTTATCAGAATACAAATTAAAAATCCTATTAATATTTATCAGATAAAATAAAAACATTGGTGCACGTATACAATTTAAAGAATCTATATAAATAAATTATAAAAACTAATACAAATATAACAATATATACTATAATATATATAAACGCGTTTAAAATTATTACAGCATTACGAATTGTGTAAATTAACAATTTGTTTAGTTACTTAAAATAATACACCTCGTATACGTTGTATATATTTTACATTTAATCACTATTAATTCACAACACCGAAAAGATGCGCAATAAGAATTAAATATATTATTGTTGGTTAAACGAGTATCTTTTAATGATACTTCTCATAATAAATTGTGCACAGTAGTTAAACTGTCGCAAAATACTTGTGTTTCGTAGTCGCCCAGTGTGCCGTGCGACCCGAATTCCATCTCGGTCTCTTGTCACGCGTGACGAATAGCATGCTACAGCAGAAGCCTCATTCGCGTGCGAGATTGAAATTCGAATCCCACGGTGCACCTAGTCCCTCGCTTGCTCGCTCGTTTGCTCGCTTGCATTCTCAGACTGAGGCCGCTCAAGTTCCTACGTTCCTTTTACGTAATGACGAGTATTTAGTCGCTTCGCGGAACTCTTCTGACTACGGATCCTCATCGCACGTCACGCACTTCAAGAAGCCATTCGAAATCGATCGAAAGTTAGACTATAAAGCAACAATGCGAAACGTTACATGTTTTCTAGCCGTGCGTGTTTCAATCTGTTAATCTTCGTCGTTATTACAATGTAAATTAAAACAGAGTTTTACAATCATAAACTTTAAAAGAATTCAATTATTATTTTCCCAAATCCAAATATAAGTCCCGATATGTCGGTGTTTTCGAATGTCACTGAGGATGAAAAAATAACCGCGCGACTTTTAAAGTCGACTGCAAATTCGAATAGTCGCCCTGTGCGGTCTTCTTACGTACCGTTAAAGAAATATACATGAGTCGCACAAGCACTGCGTTGCACAGAGCTAAATGGAATGCATAAATATACAAAGAAGACAAATAGAAGACACTGAAATGAAGATAGAGATATATTCATAAGACGACCAATTTCGTAAGCGACATCGATATCCCTCTTGACAATTTTTTTATTCGCATTCATTTTAATTTTGTATGGTTTTAAAATAACTTTGTACAACCTCCTGTGTCTGATCCTTCTTTTTCTCTACTCTTATTTACTTTTACTTTACATACTTAGTTACCAAAAAACTTTAGTTTATCTTTCAACATTAATTTCACACTACGTCAAATTTTGATTTGTAATATTATTTTCATAATATGAATGATTGAATAAACTATATTATTGAAGCGCGTTAAAGAATTCACATTTTATTTTCTGTCATCGGTTTCATCATTATTTACAATATTTTAAAATCGGTGCGCAATGTTTAATGGAATATAGTTTATTCAAAGCGCACGTATTTCTTAATTCCAATTTCTAATTTCACTCACAATTATGGCTCTTGTTCATTTTAATGTTGAAATAATAAGTTCTAGTAATTTGTTAACTTTAATTTTGATTACGTGAAAGTTTAAATATAAAAATAAGTTATTTTGTTTGCAGGACTCGCAGAACGGCCTGGTGCTGGACCGATGGAGTATTTGCTCGGCTGAAGAGGAACCGCTGGTTTTGCAGCAGTTCCTCAGGTTCGCCGAGACGCGTCCCTTTGTGCAGCAACTGCTGCTCGCCGCAAGTACGCCAGGTTCGGATGCTATGTCACCGAGCAGGCGACCATCGCCACCAACGATGCCGCTAGCGCACTTGCCACCACCTCTACACCTCCTTCATTGTGGACTTCCGCCTCCGGGCTCGCGACTTCCACCCCCGTTGCCGCCTCCACCATCTGTATCTCATCCATCATTATCGCCAACTCAGAAACATTATTCATCTAGTGGCATCACTACAGTCACGGGTTCTCCGCCTCGAAGTGTGGAATCAAATAACCTTTCGTCGCCGTTAAATCGACTCCAAAATATGCAGCCCTTCGATTTTCGAAAACTAAGCACTTTAGGTTTACCTGCATTTCCACCATTGCCGGCTCCACCAGTCACACCTACGTCGGACTCACGTCAGAAGTCGATGCGGCATCCTCAAAGTCCGCATAGTCCATCACAATTAAGGCCATCTGTTCCAGTCGCCCCAGTTTCAACTTCGGCATTAACATTTGGCCATCCGTTAGGGGTTGCCGTCTCGTCTGGAGCATTGCCACCATCTTTTCCAAGTCATTTTCCACCTCCGCATATGGGAAAAATTCCAGGTGGAAATGGAACAGCGAATAGTGGATTGACTGGTATAGGCGTAGATACCCACAGTATTGCGGAAAAGAGTAGCGAATTAGGATCGGACGATGATGAAGATGACGAAGAAAATTCTGGTAGCGCTTTAAATCTTAGTCGGCGAGATTCATTTACGAAGCAACATTCTGAACACAGACATCGTCCATCGTTGCCTCTACAAGCTGCACCTCTTGGCAGACCCCCAGGCGTTCCTGGAAGAAAACCACATTCACCGGGGAAACGTCATCAATGGGGTGCTTCACCAAATATTCCACCAAATCTTGGTACTCCATTCATTAACCCAGCGACAGGTAAGAAGAGAGTACAGTGCAACGTTTGTCTGAAAACATTCTGCGATAAAGGAGCGCTGAAGATACATTTTAGTGCTGTTCATTTACGTGAAATGCACCAATGCACAGTGAAAGGCTGTAGCATGATGTTTAGCTCGAGAAGATCCAGAAATCGACACAGTGCAAATCCAAATCCAAAATTGCATTCTCCGCATTTGCGCAGGAAAATATCACCACATGATGGACGATCTTCCATGGCTCATGCCCTCGTACTGCCTCCTCAGGTAGGACTTCCAGTGCCTCCAACTGGGTTAAATCATCTTCCATTTGGTTCATTTCCACTGTTGACGCCACCCCCTGATCTTCGATCTCCAGCTTCACTTTGTGCGATAGATTTTAAACATTTAGATCTATCCTCTTCTCAAAGTGCAAGATCATATGAAGAAGCAGTTCAACAAAGGATGTCAGCAGGCACTACTTCGGATTCTATTACAATTTCAACATCAACTCCAAGTCTTACGACCTCAAATGTTAGGGTTACATCGAGCACTAATGCGTCTAATGCCTCACCGCCTTCTCAAACACGCTCCCATGATGCTGATGATGATGACGATGACGATGATGACGACGGTGGAATTGTTGTAGTAGCCGAAGACGACTGCAATATACCTGTAAGATTATCTTTGCGAGACGATGATGATCAGCCTGCTGACTTTAGTCTAGCTAAACGACCCAAATTATACATAGAAGATGGAGGAGAAGAAGAAATAAATAGTAATGATAGTAACGAAGACAATGATTCTCTGGGTACAATAGACCAACACTCATCATTTTCGATAAATCCACATTCGATAAATACAGCATTTCATCATAACAGAGGAGTAAGGAAACGGAAATCTCAACATCCTACTAGATGTACAATCCCAGCAGAAGTTCATTCATCTTCAACAGACGGCGATTCTTCTAATGATGCTTTGTTCCAGGAACAACCAGAAGATATGTCAATGTCTCGTCTCGAAGCTGAAGAAAGAAAAAATTCACCATCGCCGGTAAATCATAAAAATGTATTAGAAAATGAAAAAAATAGCTGCTCTCCGAAAATAAAGAGCCATAATAAATTAAATCAAGATTTACAAGATGAGCCCAAAGATTTGAGCTCGAAATCTCGATCTCCAAAACGACAAACAATTTCCGAACCAAAGTACCTGAACAGCACACAGGAAACAACCTCGCATGAAAAAGTGAGCAACAAAATTGATGGGTCAAGTTCAGTTGAATCGAATAAATTGGAGGAATTTTCCGATGACAAAATCAACACCAAAGAGAACGGTAGCAATGTAAAGTCAGGTGATAATGATAGCGAAAACGCAGGGGAAAATCAAAACGAAAACGAATTGAATCAAAACGAGGACCGGAATATGGAAGAGCCAATGGAGGAGGCAGTGGCTGGTGGTGAGAAGATCGATAACAGGGATCGCATGGATGAAGACGAACAAGACGAGGAGGATGACGACGAAGACGATGAGGAGGAACAGCGTAATCAAGAAGGTGAGCGTCCCGATGATTCTTCCCGTGCCCCGAGCTCGATCGACAGCCACCCGACCACTGCCGACGACCTTTCCCTCGACTCCTCGAATGCTTTGCGTCAACTCGAGTCCTTGTCGCAGGGTCGCATGCCGTTCACGGGAATCCAGGAGACTTCGAGATCTGGCCGAGTATCTACCAGCCCCGTCAGCCTCACGATGCACCAGGACAACACCCTGGACAACTCCTCTCGTGGCTCACGTTCATCCAGCGCCTCGCCCTCCACAGCGGCCATGGATACGGACAGTAGTCTCATTACATACGCGCGATACGAGAATGGTGGTTTCGTCAGCACTCAAGAGGTACCTTTGGACCGAGAAAACCCACGCAGATGCACGGCTTGTGGAAAGGTATTTCAGAACCACTTTGGCGTAAAGACGCACTACCAAAATGTTCATCTCAAGCTGATGCACCGTTGTAGCGTAGATGGCTGTAATGCGGCATTCCCTTCCAAACGATCTCGTGATCGGCATTCGGCCAATTTAAATCTCCATCGGAAACTCCTATCCACATCCTCCAGTCCTCCCTTATCATCAAGTTTGCCGCCAAGCTTATCTCCGCGTGTTGAGGATTCTCCCATCAATCCTCTTTTACACAATGAATTCTTAGCGCGACTTTATGCTGACGCGGGGATAGGAGCTCTGGGAGCTTATCCTTTGACATCTGGATTACCCTCTGTAGCGGACCTAACCGCGAGAATACCTCCACCGCACCCTTTGCTTCTACCCCCACAACTTGGAACGACTTTTCCAGGCTTGTCAACTTTCGCCAGCCATCTTGCTGGTTTAAATGGTTTAACACACCAACACTTAAATCATTTAAATCATTTGACAAGACTTACGCAAGAACAGGAAAACAATTCAAGTAACCACCATATGACTGGTTCTCCAACTAATATGTCGGGTAATCTAGAAGATCGTAAGGATGATGTCAAATGCACTATCCCGGGTTGTGAACGTATTTTCAGTTCTAAAGCTGTAAGAGATGCTCATTCTCGAGATCCTCAAGCCCACAGAGATCTGCCGCTTCTGTCGAGCAGTGGGTCATCATGACCACTCTCATTTTATCGCACCTTCTATCGATAAGACTACTCTTTGCTGTGATGCCAAAATTCTCGAACAAACTTTTTTGCAATTGAACTCTCGACAAAGTGCAATATAAAAGTCTCTAATACGTTCCCAGTAAAAGAACGCCGCTGACTGCTGATTTTGTGATCGTAAAATTATGTTCACTTGACATTTAGTATTAATTTCATTGCGTTTATTATTTTGTCCTATTCATACGTAATATAACGTTTTTGTTGAAATAATTATTATAAATCGAAACAATGCAAAAGTTTGCAATTTCGAACTTCTCTCGCAATTTCTATCCGTCATCGTATTAATAAAATATAGAACAAATAGAAAGAGAGTTCGCGATAATTACGACGCGTCGTTGCTCTTTCACATCGGGTCACGACACCCGTGGTAAATTTATCGTCGTTGTGATAAAGTACTTTATAGTAAAATATGTCCCTATTTAATCCTTTGAGCAATAAGTACTGCTGTGTATATATATACATGTTATATACATACAATATCGTATCCCAATCGATGTACTGCGTAATGAATTATTATTTAAAAAATTGAAATGTAATTCACACAAAACAGTGTAAGCACAATTAATGTCAATTGCGCTTTATCGTTCCTGCAACGCAGTAATGATACGTATTTTGTAAATAAAACTAATAATAATAGCTATAAATATATTGATATGAATATCAAAAAATGTAGAAATATATAAATATTAAGTTATAAATTTATTCAGTCAGAAGCACACATCTTAAATAATTTATGTTTCACGCCAAAGTTTAAGATTATTACGTACATTTGTAAGCCACGACGGGAAAATAAATGTTAATCTTGTATTAATAATAAGCATGTTTTCCACATTCAGACTATTTTTAAATATTATTTGTATAGTATTTCAGTTTTCTATAGCAAAGTCGTGGAATACTTATGCTTGGATAATCTTAGACATAACTAAGTCTTGAATCATGAAAGAATCCAGACCATCAAGAATCAAAACCGACAAACGGACACCTCTCACTCTACGCACAAGTATAGATAGATTTTATTTATTGTTCTTCACTTGTAAAGTCTTAACAACTCTCAGTTGAAAGCTAAATCGAAATTTGTCCCGCGGATATATCTAACAAATTGTTGACATGAAACAAAAATAAAATCGTGAATGTAATAGTTTTGAGAATTTGAAAGAAAAAAAATTACACCGCGTATGCTCGTTTCGCACAACCTTGTTTTAGCTTAAACTATAAACCTTGTTTTTTATCATTCCTTCCTTCCATTTTGCTCGTAACAAATTTTACGTACTGTCTTTTCGTTATGTCTATGAAATCAGTTGTGAGATGCGTTAATTAGTCGGGTTGTTCTTGCGTCCGATTATTTTTCGTTGTATATAAATATATGTAAACGTTCTTTTCACGTAAGTGTGACGCTCCAATGATCGAACAAAACTACTTTTTTACGTGTCACTTTTCCTATGTTTACGTTTTACGTGTCAAAATCCTCCTCTCGCGAAGTAACAACTTCACTACTATTACATGTTAAGGCAAACGAAATTTAAAATTGTAATTATGTATAAATCAAAATGCTACGTTGTATATTATAGATCGAATATAAATGAACATGCATCATTAATGAAAATAAATACTTATGGAAATGAAATTCATTTATTTTATTAAACACCACTCCCTATGCTCCAAACAATTTGTAACATAAACAAGATAGGTTCAAATTTTTCAAAACAACTGGTACACAATAATTTTACAATCCGAAATTCTTTTATTCTTTTTCAATATATTAAACATCCGCCTACATACGATTCCATTCGGAATCCATTTTGCAAGGGCCCGAATCCTCTTCTCGGAATGAGAAATAGAGTCTCGTTTATCAAAGATCTCGTTTCTCTTGTTCGTCGACGCCTACCTGGTCATCGCTAAATTCTCCACGCTGAAACAAAAAATACACTGACATCGACGGTCGACCACGGTAATTAGGATCGCACACGTAAACGTCCACGTGCAATTTGCTCGAGATACTTAATTACAAGTAAGTTGCGCTCATACATTTTAGATCATGCTATATTGCTGTCTTAGCGTAAACCTTTAATCGCGAAAAGCGATTAGATTAGCACGATCGATTTCTTGACATCTTAAAAAGTCTTAAAGGAATAACAAAGAATTTATATGAATGTTAAGATTCTAACAACAAATTAACTTTTATAAATTAATAACAAAACTTTTTTATCATGTTTTTGTATGTCATATCAATTTCAAGTATAAACAATTTTACATTTCATTTTTGAAGTTCGTCACTTTTGTGCAAATACACTTTAAACAAGAAAAATGGACGTCATATATACATACGTGCATGTAAACCGAGATATATACCCAGCAATGCGGAAACATAAATGGATTTGTCGTGGCTTCGACCTTAGCACAACTCAGTACATGTATTCGCGCCTAGAGCTCACTCCTACTGCTGTTAAGTGCCAGTGCTATTACCACTACTACTAGTTGGTTGTGCGACAGGTGTAGCGTGGGAGAAGAACGTGGATGAGGAAGACAGCGAGGAACTGAGATGGACAGGAAGAAGGGTGGCTGACGTTATGGGGAAGAGATAAGTGCAATAGAAGAGCGACGTAAACAGAGAACATTAGACGGAGATAGATGTAGACTGCGAGAGGGGAAATAAAAGAGAAAGGGAACTTTGATGTGCATCACGAGTCAGTGCACTAGAGAAAAAGATAAACAAGGACGGAGAGAGCCAGAAAAAGGATAAAAAGCGAAGGCAACTCGAGAAGAGGAACGAGAAGGCGGTCTCGAGTTATCGTCGGCCCCCTGGTGTCTCTTTTCTAACCCCTTCTTCCTCTCAATGAGGTATATTTCGTCCCCACTTATCTTTTGCGTGGTCACCGATATTCACTCTGCATATAAACACGCGCTGCACTGACAGCAGTATGTGCTGAATGACTATTTATTTTTTGTATTTGGAATTCAATTTTAAGTTTTGAAATTAAAATACGGTTTTAAGCGTATAAATAAATATTAACAATTCCAAACACTTAATGATCTGCCGAGTGAAATTATTCTTGAAATAAGAACTTAAATAACAGTTAATTATCAAATGATTGATGCTTTGGTTTCACCTCGTATAGAGTATAATAAATGAGACTATAAATTATAGAAATATTGATATATAAATATCCTATAAATAGTATTTTATTAATTGCTGTGTTTTTTATTTTAATAATAGTATCTAATTTTATAACTCGTTGTTTGTTCTATTATTTGTTATTAAATGAAATGAATGATATTAAATAAATAAATATATTAAGATTCATTTATATTTATTAGTTTATTAATAAAAAAATCAAAAGAAAAATAAGTCTAATTTAATTTTATCAAATTGTTCTTCAATTAATTTTATGTAATCACAATATACATTTAAAACATACTTTAAAAATGTATGTGTTGTAAATAATATAAAACTAAACTAATATTATATATACATTGAGAAAAATTTAATAGTAAATATAATAATAAATTATTAAGAAAGTGTTGATACTACACAACTAAGAAAAATTGTAATATCAAATTTTAAAATTTGCTATGAATTATCATCCAAAATAAAATAAAATTATAAAACATATAATATTTATAGATAATTTTATAATGTGACATTATAATTTTGATTATTTTATTTTTGTACAACATTTTTAGTATAAAGTTTTTCTCAGTGTATATATATTAAAAATTTTTTAATTCCATCTTGAAAAATAGTATATTTAATAAAGCAAAATATTAATTAAACATAATTTGATTCATAAATTTCTTGTCTGTATATTGATTGATATATGTTATGTTTCTTTCTTTTACCTTTTTTTATTATTCATGTTGATACTAATGAAACCATTTTTTTCCAAATGTTATTCTTTAAATTATTAATTCTTAAAAATGTTTTTTGTATTTAGTTAATAATATATCGGTTCATTAATACAATTACTTTTTAAATTATTCCATTCTGTAATGGTTACGATGGATCAATCCGCACGTATAAGTACTGAGAAATTCAATGTTCATATTCGAACGAATATGACTTATCCTAGGTAGTGGAACTGGTCTGTACATTTGCGAGCTGTCTCGTTAGTTACGAACAGATTTCCCGTACATTTCACGCCGTAAGGTATATATATACATATATATATTCGAATTGGAGTGCTTTGCTTGCGCAGCTTTACAAATGACGAATTTCTAGCAAATGAACAGTGATACGAACATTGTAGTTAACAGTGCCTAATTGCAATCTACCAAACTATATGCTTGAATTTAAGCACAATTTTGATATTAAAATAAAAAGATATGTTTCTAAATTTTTGTTCTCCAATTCCATAAAAAGTCTCCAGTTCTTTTATAATTTAATTATCAATATAACAATAAAAATTCTTTAAATTATTGTATCTAAAACTTTTCTACAACATTCTAATCGACATTCTATTTTGATAATTTTATTATCAAAATATTGATTTATTTGTCATTTAAGAAATATTAATATAAAAGAAATATATTGCCTTTAGACATTACCTTTCGAGCTTCTCTTTAATTAAATGAGCATATATTAGAATTTTAATATTTTTGTAAAAACAGAAAAAAATACAACTGCAGTTATACCAGTTTGACAAAAAAAGCTCATCTCACGACATTCAATTATATCGGAAAATTTACATCTAGTTTTTAACGACCGACATTTGTAATGGCAGGTTCATAAAGTCGCAAAACAACGCCTCAAGGCGAGACTTTTCGACCATGCGTCGTCTATCTTTGCAAGCTTTGGTGAACGTGTCGGTTACCTGAAAATTAGGCACCAGCCCTATAATAACGGTCAGGGGCGTGTCGAAACTATAAAGAATAGATGGCTGTAAAATAACATTTTGTGGCATTGCGTCTGATTGTATTGGTGCACGCGTGCCCACGTATTTAGTAGTATTTCGTTGTTTCTCTCTTCACTATCACTAATATAAAATGTATCACCTGGCTCTACTAAACACAGGGCTCATATTTGCCGTAGAAACTGCACAGCCTTGATGCAAATCATGGACAATTTATAATGAAATCTAAAATACTGCAATACACGTACTTAATATAAGATCGTCAGTTTTTAATATTGTCGGCTTAAAATCTGTTTTGTTAATCAACGTACATACATTAATTGCAATAACACTTCATTGCAATTAATAGTAACAATCAAAACTACACTGTAAACCTGCACGGAAAAAAAGTTTGTCACATTTAGTCAATCTTTGACTAAGTTAGTCACCAAAAGTATTAATATACGAACAAGCGATCTGATTGTCATACGTTGACAATAAAGTTGTTGAATAAGTCAATTTAAGGTTAAAGGTTGACAACATTACTGACAGATTTTGACCATTATATTTAGCGTTGATAGATTCACTGTTTCAGACAACACTACTTTTTTCTGTATAGTTATGTAAAATCACACTCATATAGTGTAATTTTTTTATGTGTAAATATTACACAACGTATATAAAATTACACAGCTAGGTGTAATGAAATATAACCTCACTTTTCAACGACATTCTTTAAAAGTAATTCTAAATGCTTTTATGCACTGAGAAAAATTAAACGTAGAAAATTGCTGTTTATAATACTAATTTGGAGATATTAAAGTAAAAACCCAAAAATTACTGTTTTTCCTTGTAAAAATACAGTTTTTCATACCAAATTTTCCTTCTACTTTTTATTATAATGCTATTATAAACAGTAATTTTTAGGATTTTGTTTTAATGTCGCCAAATTAGTGTTATAAACAGAAATTTTCTACGTTTAATTTTTCTGAGTGTGGTTGCAAGTTTATTTAGTTCACATTTTCCAAAAAATGTTGTATTCAAATATGGATTAAATAATATATGCTTGCTGATTTTTTGATTACTCACTGTGCGGATCTACCTACATAGGAGTTTTACACACTGTATGTAACAAGAATATAACATTTTTTTTGTAACATTTACACTTAGTGTGTAAAATTACACTCTATTTGTGCGATTTTGCAGAACTGGGTTTACAGTATATATAAAGTATACAGATGCGGGAAATATTGTATAATATATAGTATTGTAATTGTCAAAGTTAATAATATTGTCTGGAAATAAACAACGGACAATAATTAATTCTTTATATTTCATTCCTTAACTGATTTGTAGAATTTAATAAAATGTCATTGTTAAATATATTAATAAACATTCAGTGTTTTGTATCTTATACGAAAGAACTTACAGGATTTAATTTATTTGATGTGAAATAAAAAACAGAATGCATTTTTCGTTATAGACTTTCATGTTGATCAGTAATTTAAATATTTCTTAAAAATAAATTTCTTCTCTTAATTTTTAAATGCGTTTAATATTATAACTATTATTTACAAATCTTACAATCACGAAAAATATACATATAAGTCGTGCATTAGCAACTGTTTTATCGGATTTATAAATCGAAGCGTTTAACAACCTTCGATTCGCAAATTATCTTTAAGTCAAATAAATATCTGCCTACAAATTAATTCAGTTCATGAAAAATATATCTATTTTCCAATTCAGCAAATTATAAGTTTTGGTAATACCCAAAATCATCTTTCAAATTTGAATATCACGCGGCCCGATCAATGAATATGACTACTATAAAATTCAAGTCAATTTTGTTATCTGGACTATTAATATTCGATCCGACCGTTTACATTTACTTAATAAAATATTTCAGTGTTATACATTTGCGGATTAGATGTGTTTTTAATCAAAGACCTCGCGACATGTGATCACGTTGAATCGTAAATATCGACAACGGGTATCAAAGTAAGATAGATATCACGATTGGTAATTTGAACGTTGAACACATGTCGTGCCTCATCCGGTGTTTCTATGCTTAAGCGAATCGGCCTCTCGTCGGAATTACATAGAATGGGTTGCTTTCGAAAGAGTGGGAAGAACGTTGATCAAAATTCTCGATCTCTCGAAACCAATAGGACGACGTAATAAAAGGGATACGAGAAGAGATTGTGAAACTTGAAGTCAGCAATTATTACCGCATGAGGTGTGTGATTAGAATCGACATGCAAAAATATCTTTAATCTAAATTGGGCTTATTACGTTATCTCAGAAATTAATAAATGGGAAATCATCTCTCGCAGTTTTATATGTAGAATGCATTTTTTAAAAAGTATTTTCGTACCCAGCGCGAATGCGTTTTACCTTCGGAGAGCCTCGAAACGTGCATTAAAAGATCCTTAAAAGAGAAATTTGATTCGCCGGTGGAAAAAAAAATCGCGTTCTTTAGAAAGCGAAAGCTTTTGGATAAGATTGTACGAGACAAGGCGACACGCGATGGCTTGCAAACAAATCTGAAACCGTGAATCTGCGGCTTGACCACACGTTTTCCGGTAGTACTAAAATATTTTGTGTCGTAAAGAGTGACATTTGCACGCGAGACCCTGCCATCTGGCAATGTCAATTGTCCGACAACCAATGCGACAAGTTTCTTTGGCCATTAATCGATTCTTCGGTGCATTTTGCGGCAACGAAGGAGCGGACGTGCAACCGCCAAACGCATTCGTTCATCGGCTGATTCTGACCGTAATATTAAACTTCCGTTTCTAAATAATATATTTATACAAAATTGCTCGAAAAAAAAAGTTATTTAGTTAAATCCCACTGTTAAGTTGAATGGAGTAATAACAAAACGAAAACCGAGTATCGACCGGACCGAAAGAATCGGCCAAGAACAAAGGAAGGGGCGACTTAAATTTAAAGACAATTCTCATTTGCAAATCGAAAATGACACGTTTCTGACATTGTGTGTCGTGTGGCAAGATAAGCCGAATTACAAAGGGAACTCGAAGCGGACTCGAACATCGCATTGCGTGAAATTGTACGATAGTTGCGCCGATAACGACTCGCTATCCGTAACAACAACAAATTGGGGTTCTTTAATCGGTCTAATGCATCAAGAGAGAGGAGGCGGCTTTGACAGTCAAATTGCCAGAGTCCTTTGGCGAGGGTGTTTGATCTTATCTTCGAGCCGAAAGTATGCGTTGCAGACATGGGACTATGTCTCGTCTTTGCTAGGAAACGCATCTTGGCACAGACGGCCCTGTCGTTTCAACGTCAAACTCCCCACTCGACACTCGCACGAACACCTTTTACGTGCCGATCCATAAATATTTACTATACGTTCGTCTTGGATTTCGTGCACGAATAAAACAACCGTAGTCAAATATTAACTTACCCCACTTCAAAAGTAATAGAAGCGTATTACTCGAAATCTGATTTCATTCAATTATATGAATTACACCCTGATGTATCGGTTGCGAATGAATTTAATTAATCGAACATTAATATATATTTGACCGTAACGCAGATCTTGAATCGTGTATATATTTAATAAATGGAAAAGCGTAATTATATATAAATATATATATATATATATATATATATATATAGATTGAGAAAAATCCACGTAAAATTACACCGATAGTCAATGGCAACCAATAACCAACGTTTAGTAGTACAAAATTACACTCAAAAAGTAACTTTACGTTTCGTATGAACGTGAGACATAACCTAAAAAGCCCGCTTTTTACAGTAGAGGATGTATAATATTACGTATATTTTGAACATATTACACAAGTGGTGTAATTTTAAAGTCTTTTCGTAAAATTCATACAATGATAGTGTTTGTACGTCGATATGTGGTGTACAACTTAGGAAAATTTACAGATTTTTTTCAATGTACACTGAAAAAAATAATCTTACAAATTTGACCAAACTAAATAATAAAAGTAGGAAAAATGGGCAAAGATGTAATAATTTGATAAATTATGGTTATAAAATTCTAAAAATATGTCAAATATTACCAAACAAATGATAAAAACTATGATATCGTATAAGCTTTATTTACATTTTTGCTCACTTTTCCCGTTTTTATTATTTAGTTTGGTAAAATTTGTAAGTTTTTTTTTCAGTGTATATATATATATAACTTGCTGTAATAATTGCAAAGGTTTTACGACGTCGAACAAATTATTATTTGAAATGAAAATAACAAAAACCAATAATGAACCACGTATATATATATATATATATATTTAGCTATATTTTGCGAATAGAATTTCTATTTACAAAAATTAAGCATTATTAACGCGTTCTTACACAAGTTCAGAGCAAACATACCTTAAAATAAAATAATCTTACCAACAAAAGGTATAATAACAAGATATTGCTACGAAACAGTACGGTTAAACGCTGATGTTTTCTGTCGAGATGCGTCAGCGGCATAACGCAATCAAATATCTTTCCGACGCGAAGCCAAAACCTTTCTTTGTCCTCGAGCGTGTCTTTTGGTTTGGCTTTTTAACCGGTGAAATTAGAAAAATAGCGGTGTAAAATCGATGAAAATAAATTGTCGGTGGAGTGCGACGTTCGTCGGAAGACAGACAAGGATCAATAACGAACAAATTGGTTCATCCGTGGAAGTCAGAGTGAGCGAGAAAAAATGCACTGCGTCAGGTTATCAT
Source organism: Psilanteris sp. ZL-2020 (assembly GCA_022817085.1). Lineage (NCBI taxonomy): Eukaryota > Metazoa > Arthropoda > Insecta > Hymenoptera > Scelionidae > Psilanteris > Psilanteris sp. ZL-2020. The sequence continues at coordinate 24,411 of JABFQC010000103.1, forward strand.
CACGCGAGGAACGCAGTAAGAGACAACGACCCGCCACTCAAGAGGCCATAAAAAGGCACGGGAATGTCACTGAATGACGGGCCGCGAGATCAGCTCAGTAAGTAATTCTTCGGCAATTACATAATTATATAAACCGTCGGTCTGGCCCCTATACTCTTATTCCTGGCTATGCTCAGTCGTTACGATATTTACTACTATATAATAGCCTTTTCTGTCCAGAAAAAGAAAACGGACCAGAAAACAACCGTGCATTGCAGATATGTGCCGAAGTATATATAGAGATCGTAGAATCCATCGAGCGTCCTCGGTTCTTGACAAAGGACGTGCACACGGGTGAATACAATTTTGCGTTCTTAACAAAGAATTTGCAACTTTTTCTTTTTGCGTGCGAATAAAAAACGAAATATATCCTTTTTACATACTCGGCGCGAGATAAACGTTTCGACGACTTGTTCAGCAATACTGGAGATATTCGGTTTAAGTTTAGCTCGGGTGGAAAAGTTTCGGGCAAAGGAAAAGAAACGAATATGATCTTTTAATCATATATATAATAGTAGTATAATTAATTGAACATTATTATAACAGTAATTCAGTGATCGTACCAAGTTAGATTCGAGATGTAAAAATTTGAAATACTGCAAATAATTAAAAAATGTTATTTTATAAACGAGTTAAGTCATTACAATAATTCACAATAGTTGAATATGACATGATTAGATAACTGAACGATGATAAAATAAACCTGTTATACGTGCACATATATGATACACGATACATACATAAAATAATATCATTAAACATTTCTTTTAACTTTTATTGATGTTAGTTAATATTGTTTTACAGCAGTATTAGGTAATTATTTAAAGTCCTACTTCATACATTTGATTCTGTATTAATTTTGTATTTAAATAAAAAGAATAAGTATATTTTAGAAATACAATAAAGAACATTAGAAATATTGCAATATGTTTCAAATGATCTTAAGTTTTATTTAAAAACATATAAACCACAACAAAACACAAGTATAAATTAATTCGAGCGTATTTGGTCAGTGATGAGACATGGATCAGGAAAAAATGTAATATACCATGTTAGAAGTTCCTATTCATATTCCATAGAAAAATCTTACCGGAAAACGTCCATGGTTATAATGATATATCTAATATATGGTTTTCTTTCCCAGGTTATCGAAGTAACCAAACCTGTCTGATCGAATTTTAACGAGTTAAACTAAATAAGATTATAAGGCCTGGTAACTTAATTACGCTTTTATGATATCAAAAAAAGGTTTGACATTTTTATTTTGTATGTTCAAGGCTTGACAGACTTTTCATGACCTGATTTGACATTATAATCAAACAGTCAACATGTAGCTGAATATATATGCAATATTCCATTCCTCCGGTTACGTTATAACAGTGCAAAAATATACAATTATTTTAGTGAATTATATGGAGGGAACGGCATCAACGCACACAACGAAGAGGTATAAAGTTTTTTAAAACCCTTTTTTTAAAAACATATTTTATTTCAGAGATATAGATATATGCGTATCTATTATGATGTTTGGAATTCAAGTTGAAATATAAATGTGTATATTGGTTTAAAATTTTAATCATCGCCAACACTTATAAGTGATAAACAATTCGCTTGAAACTATACTAATAATAATATTCTACTTTAAATATATATATTTAAAATTATCCTTTCCATATTTAAATAAATTTTAACGTAATGATAAATAACATAGTGGATATAAATAAATTGAATCAATATACACAATTTAAAGAAATTTATATTTTAAATTATTTTTGATTGGACTCACATCAAATATCGAAATTTCAACTTTTGTTGCGCCTATTAATTATATTCAAAATATTCTTAAAAAGTGAGTGACTTTATTTATAGTTAAGAATTATGAATTTATCAGTGGGGTTGCAGTACTTCACGTTTGACGCATATATTACACGCCTGTTGAATAGTACATTCGTACAATCTGGCAACCGGTCTCCACCAAGTCTCGGTGATCGCGGGACTAATCTTATTTTAATAACGGGGTCCTACGTAGTCGACGAATAATGAAGTGTCAAATCGGTTCTGGTGGGCGTTGTTGTTTTCCTTCTCTCGAATCGCCAAAGCATCCACCCCCACCAACTTTACCGCATCATGTATCCCTCGGGCAGATTTTAATTAACGACGGTAGGATCTCGTCCGTTACCACTGGTCTCACTGTCATTATCTCCAACTTATATATGAATAGGTGTTTCTTGAAAATGTTAATCTAGTTAGCGATCGTGTTCAAATATACGCAATTTCACGAGTTTAATATTTTATTCCAAAATTGACAAATAATTATATTAGGTAATCTTACATTCAGTACTATTTAGTTAAACATTGGTTGTCTATTAATAAACAAGATTATATTATACAGAATCTAGGTTATATAATTTTCATTACAGGTAAGCTTGAATCTGATATTATTTAAATTTCTCGATTTAAAATGTATAAATGTTTTATTTGTTGTATATAATAGAATTATTAAACTTGAAATATAATTTTTTACTTCTAATTTAATATTTCACAACCTCCCGTATTTACTCTCCTCTATGATAATTCCTGTATTAATCTTAAACCAGTTTTATTCAATGCGACTTATGATATATATTATACACTGAAAAAAGAATTTTACAAATTTTACTAAACTAGATTATAATAGGAGAAAAAATAGACAAAAATGTGAAAAATATGATAAATTATGGTTATCTTTTAAAAGTTTGCCAAATATTAACAAACTATTTACAAGAAGAATAATGCCATTCAGTATTTATTTCGATTTGTATGTATTTATCCTAAGTTTCTTATCCACTTTGATAAAATTTGTAAAATCATTTTTTTCAGTGTATTATTTTCCAAATGATGCCTCGTATTTTATAGATTCATATAGAAATTATCACATTTAAGTTAACAAATTAAACAATCCATATCGGTATAACAGTCTAATGTCTTTTTCGTGATTGAATGATTAAATATATTTTTTACCATAATTTACCATATAAATTAATTGAAGATCTAATTGATTCGAAGCAACAACGTTGCTAGTTAATATACATAAACGGTTAAAAAAAAACAAAAATTTTTAATTATAGTTAAAATTTTCAAAGATGTTCTAATTAAAGGTAAATATGAATATTTATTTAAACGTTTAATTAATCATCGATCGATCGTTTATGTAACAAATAATTTCAAAATCATTAAGTACGTCAAAAAATCTATGCAACGGTTACCCATCACCATAATTGAAAATACGTCAAGGTACAGACATAAAAATGACGTATCAGCGTCTATTAGATATATTTTATAGAATTCGCGTGATAAATAAATAAATATAATTTTATACAATCTTATTATTTCCAGAACCTTTCCTACAACTCCTGACATCACTTCAGTCGCAAAATAATCTCAAGTAGTCATTATGGACACCTCGTACTGGAAAGCACAACGACGTCATATTTTCAGATCGGCGGATGTTGCGATGACATTATGACTTCCAGCAAACGTCTTGAACGTTTTGAACTCGTTCAAATCTCATATGCTACACAAAGCGGTGTCTTATATATTTTCAAACTTCCATGATTTGACTTCCATGAATTTCTTTCCGCGCGTTTGAACTGATTAAAGTTTATTTTTGCATACGATGCAATGGTGGTAGGCAACCTACCACCAACAAGAAGCTCCAACAAGAAGATCAAAATCAAATTCAATCAAATCCTAGCTGCTACTGATTAAAATTAATTATCAATAAATATGATTTGTGTTATTATATTACACTGAAAAAAGTATTGTTGCCTGAAACAGTGAATCTATCAACGGTACATATAATAGTCAAAATACTTCAATAATGTTATCAATCTTTAACAGTAAATTTACTTATTCAACAATAACTTTATTGTCAGCGTATGACAATCAGATCGCTTGTTCGTATATTAATACTTTTGGTGACAGTTACACTGAGAAATATTTCACTTGTAATAAGTACAAAATCGTACTTGTCAAATGTGTTTCTTTCAAACCAAAGAGTTTTTATTGACATGTATAAGAGTATTTTCTTGTAACCAGTACAGTGTAAACTATTTGACATTAAAATGTAAACGTTACATTATAAATTTAGTTTGAAATTTTAAACAACTATTTTTATTATCTATCATTAAATATAAAACTATTGATTATAAACATATGGAAAAATATAATACTGTAATAAATATAATATTTGATAATGTAATACCATAAAATATAATATAATTCAATATAATAGTACAATTCAACATCTTAAAATTAATTTTCAGTAAGAAATAATAATAACAATGAATTTAAAAAATATTATAAATTTTATAATTGTTCAATATCTTCATTATATATAATTTTATTCTAACGTATACCATAATATAATGTAATTTTAACATTTTTTTTCTGTGTATAAATGGCATATTGTTAATTTTTTAAAATGATCAATACTCGATGATAACCCTTCCAAATATCCATTTTTATTTATTACGACACAAATTGTAATCTTTCTACCTTATATTCTGCACAAAAAAAAACAATGTATAATAAATGATGCAATTTAGCGGAACAATATTACAACTGAACAAAAATAAAGGCACTAGAAAAAGACACCCTGCGTTCCGTGACAAGTGACGAGCACTCGTTGTCTGGACTGTCGTCAGAATGGGAGGGAAAAACGATTGTCTGTCTCCTCGAAATCGGAGTTAAAGGTACTTGGCGAGGGCGTGTACATGATTACACGGTTTGTCCCCCGACAGGACACGCACGCACCTACGTTTCTTGTTGCAAGCTATTGGTTGCATGTTCTTCTTGAAAGTGTGTTGATCAAATGACAGTCGCATGCAACATTTAAAACTCTACAATGGTGTTGCTTTCTTTATTGGATAATACAACTTTATATAAGTTCAAGTCTAATTTTAAGCCTACGATAACTAAATTTTCACACCGCTTTAAATCACCGCCGTCGTGCACAATATTTTCTGCCGGGTTAACGTTATAATTATTCAATCAAAAAACTTGAATTATGTTTACTCGTGTTTGAGTCTCGTTTAGTTTATTCCAATACATCCATTACAATAGGACATAATACTGTTAATAAATTTACGCAAAATATTATCATTTTTATTTAAGTTTAACATTTATGACAACATATTCTTATAGCAAAAATAAATATATATTTTTCTGTAAACAAAATTATTTCTACGGTGGTATTAATACATTACAAATATATTAACAATATATTTTTCCAATTTCTAACAATATACACATAGAAAAAAGTTACATCATAAAATACCATACTTATAGCTTTATAAGGATATCATGCATAGAAAAAAAAATTTGTCACATTTAGTCAATCTTTGACCAACTTAGTGACCAAAATTATTAATATACGTTGATAATAAAGTTGTTGAATAAGTCAATTTAAGGTTAAAGATTGACAACATTGTTGACAGATTTTGACTATTATATTTAACGTTGATAGATTCACTGTTTCAGACAACACTACTTTTTTCTGTGTGATTAGTATTATGGAAATTACTATACTTTATAGAAATTTGTCTTATGAAATATAGCTAATTTGTGTAGAAGATATTGTATTGTATAGAAGATGTATAATAATTTTAAAAATATTTCATTCCAAATCCCTGAAATTGTTTTGCATGTAATGTAAAAAATTAAATATATTTCTGAATTTCTGAAATGTTTTTATTTGATGGAATATGGAGAGAATGTGTATAACCATATGATTAATTCTATGACAATACATTAATAACGCATATATTTGATACAAGGTCCTTTCACTATACCTTGAAAATATATTGCAAAAATATCATCGATATATCGTTAATGCATTTTCATTTTTACCAGAGATATACTTAAAACTATATATAATGGTTAGTGCTTAATAAATATTTTAAGTGTTAATGAGAAATTGTTGATTCGATAGTACAACACATATTAAAGAACTGGTTCAATCCAAATGATAGCATCGGTTTTCTTTTAAACGGAATAAAGCGTGCTCGATACAATATGTAATAATGAAAGACTCGGTACGGTCTTGGCCGAACAGAAACTATAGGCCATCCTTTTCGTCGTAGTTTTGAGCAAAATCTCAGGTGCCATTAATTTAGCATCGACCGACAGGTCACTCGAGTAGAACGGCCTATTACTGATATCACAAGGGAGAACAGATGAAAGAAGAAAAAGAGAACCAAAAGCAAAAAGAGACAGCGAATCCACACGGCGACGGCTGCGACTCTGACTTATTGCCTATATCAAATAATTATTATTGTTGTTTGCTTTGCAGATCTTTCGCGAGTCGCCGGGGCTTCGGCAATTTATTTCGAAATTTATTACCGATGACCGATAAATTCAAACGCAACACTCAACACACTAACGCCAGCTTAAATTTTACAAAACAAATATATCGGACTGCCATCTGCTGTGAACGTATATTTTTATTTCGATGCACTATCCTCAATTTACATTAGAAAAATCTATATTATATTTTCAGATCAAAATTGATTTCAATACATGCCCAAAGAAAAATATTTAAATCAATAAAAAAAGGAATAGTTTTATATATATACGTATAAAATAGTGATCAGATTTCTGTTGTATTATATATGTTTATAATTTTTTTTCTTTCTTTCATAATTATAATAATAAGTACTTCAATGAATATGTTGTTTGAAACAAAATTTTTTCTATAAAAGTATTTTCATTTTTCGTATTTTATTTGTCGTGTGTTTAATTAAGTTCATCCTATTGTCTAACAACGCTGACATAAAAGAACATTTACATAATTAATTACCGTGCTATCTATATATGTATAATTATTAGAGATATCAGAATTTTTCCTGTAAAGTATATATTTGTTAGTTGTATAAAATGTTTGTTCATAAATTTGTCTAAATATTTATGCATATAAATCATCAACATAATGTCTTTATACCCGCCTTATCGTACGAGTAATGCACATTTATAATCTATAACAATGAACCATCATAAAAGCTACATTTTTGTGACTAACATGCTTCATATTTTTGTCTGAATATAAATATTCAATATTCAGCAATATTTTATTCGACAATAAAAATAGTTCAACAAAAAAACAATTCAACATTAACCATAAACATGTTTTTTATATATGCTTTACTAAAATCATATAATTCACTTATTTTCAAATATTTTATTATATAACAAAACGTACACACACCGTGTTTACTATAACTTATTATAAACTTACCATAAATAATAAATAATAAATAATATTTATATATATTAAAATATAATTAATTTTTGTTAAATATTTAAAATGCATTTCACTCTTCTAAAATTAATAGATAACTATAAGAAGGGCAAATCCTTAAGTAAAGAAAATTTTGAGAATTAAATTCATCAAAGCCAATAATAACACCACATCTGCTTGCATATATTTTTATTACAATCAAATTTCCATTTCTAATAAATAATTCTAAATAAGAAAAAACCCAATTGCATCAATAACGGCCTTAATTAAACACGTGCATCAACAGACGTCAACTTGACCTCATACTACTTCAGTTGCAAAATTCCCCAATTATAATATGCACGACTTTAAGTGCATTTCCCAAATCGGATAATTTTGTTAAACTTGCCTCGACTCCGCAACACATTACGGCACCGCGCGTATCTTTTAATTACCCGAAATACCCGCCATCTCGTCGTGCGCACCATCAAATAATGCGCTCGGGAGTCGGGCGAAAAGCCCGAGCACCATTCTAAGCTCGACTTAGCCTTGCTTTGCTTTTATTCTAAGCGCCGCGCGTCTCGCAAAAAACCGCCCGCCTTCAAAACAACAACACGGCCATTATTCGAACGCAATTGCCAGCATCGGTCGACGACTTTGTTGTCCGAGATCTGTGCACACCGGAGCGCGCGTCATAGCCGGCGAAGACACGATATGCCGAGACCCCGTTTGTATAATTGTGCAAACGAGTATATTCCACGGTTCGGATCGCATCGTGTCTAAAATGGAAAGAAACACAGTTCTCACGTTTGCGTGCAGGCGCTGTGAGGACGCGCTTGAAATAAGAGTGAAAAGTATCGGAGCTGTTACTTTGAGTTCGCAAGACGGGCCCCACGAGAAACATGGCAAAACTACCTTAAATACAGGTCACGTGTGCTACGATCACGCGTGCTTAAGCCCATATATTTGCCTGGTATCGCTCGACCCCCCTCCCCCCCTCCTCGCCCGCGCCACCCTTCTCACGTTCGCTCTACGCGGAGTAACGTATCGCTAAAGTCATTATTAGAAGATTCCTTCGCCGCGGAGATGAGAACGGAAAGACAGACCCTCCCTTGGTCCCTTTTTCGTTTCTCCTTTCGCGTCCTTTTTTTCTCAGACTTGGAACCAGATCATGCACTCCGGTCCATGAGATCCCAAAACACGAACGAATCCATCGGTGGGAATCGCGCCCCAAAATATGAAACGCCGATTAAAACGAACCAATTCAAACGTGACTCATAACAGTATCTGATGGGCCCCGTCTTTCAAGCCAAATTGCGGGGAGGAGACCTTGACCGAAACCGCGTCGGCGATATTCTTCTACGTTAGTTTTGCATACAACGAAATATAATGTTCGTTAATTGGATGATTTACGGATGAATGGCGTCTATCCTGCGACGTATTATTAACCGAATAAAAGGTAGAACGAGCCGACTGATTTTTTTCCGCTGCAACTCTTGCGGGTTTGATAAGCGTGTTCCATTACGACGGAAAATATGAGCTTAGGGACAATGCCGTCATCGGTAATGGACTTTTCGCATGCACCGCAACATCACTCGTATTCAGTGAAATCTGCCAGAAACGGAGAGGGCGACGACGGTTCCTCCCTGAGCTAGTCTTCTCGCTCTAGACGTATTGATTCGTGCATACGTAATGCCACAATATAGGTAATGCCGCCACTGTCCAGCTTACAAAGGATTAATGTCAAGTGTCAAAGTTTAGACAGGCATTGAGCATCAGATATGAACTAGCCCGTGAAACCACGCGATTGATGCTTTTTGCCGTCATTTACGATTGCGGATAACGTGTCTATAGATATTACACGCAAATAAATGTCGCGAATAAGTAACAATTGTTCGTTTATGTCAATAACCGTGGACGGTTTAGTTTCGAGCTTCGCATGGGCACGGATCGTGGTAGACGTTAAAATTTGTTTTAAACGTTTTTATTAGCGAGTACTTTTTTCTTTTTTTTTTGAAATATTTAAAAGTAGGATTTATATGGTGCGTTAAATATGTTGTAGTATATTTTTGTTAATCTTTTGTCACTAACTCTTATAATGGAAACTATTTATTTTGAAAAAAAACCAATTTAAGGTTCAAAGTTACTGTACCAATAGAAAGTATACAGTGAAATAATTCGGTAGGTGGTTCAAAAATTAATATTTATGATAATGACAATTTTTTCATGTATACATTGAGAAAAATCATGAAAGATTAATATTTATAATACGATCTTGGACTTTTAAGCGACAAACCATAAAATTTGGTCATTTTAGCAGAAAAATTTACGTTTTTACGTAGAAATTTATTGCTTTATCTGAAAATGTTACTGCTAAACATAGTAAATTCCACGGTTATTCGCTTAAAAGTCCAAGCTCGTCTTGTAAGTAGTAAATTTTCATATATAATTTTTCTCAGTATATGGTATAATAAAAATAGAAGGAATTGCGGCGCATCGATACTTTTTCAGTTGTAATAAGTATTGTTTTAGCGGTAAGTAATTTTTTAAATATTCTTCAAGATATCACTCGAACGCCAGAGGGTATGGTAATTTATAATATATTTTTCTTCGCGTCAGTGTTTTGTCTTAATAAATACAATTTTTCCAATAATATAGTTCACTTCGTAAGAATATATATTTGCGTCCCAAGAATATAACGTATTATTTTAATTTACGTAAAGTAAATTGCATCCAACAAAAGGTTTAAACATAAATGACTCTAATGCAATGCAAATGTAACAGTCAAATGTTTAACAAAACGCGAACAACAACTAATTGCATACAAAAATAGTTCGTTATAAAAATACTTTAATGACAACATAACATTCAATCTAGAATTATTTTGTTCTCTAACAATCGAAGCATGGTAACAATTTTTAAAAAACATTAAAATAAATGCCTCTACAACTATGCTTTTTAATTGAAAAAGTTATAAACCTTTGACTATCTCAACTTGCAAATCACTGTAACAATTTTCATGTGCAAGAGCCGCGTTCTCGTTTTCGCGTCAACGATTTCATGGCAGCTCACATTGTACACAGTTGTGCAAGGTTGATCTTCCCTTTTTTTGCGTCAATCTTTTTTTCGGCAAATTTTGTTTCTCTTTTTGCGAAAATGACTGAGTTTACTGCCTTCCACGATGCAGGACGAAGAACGCTTCTTTGTCTCTTTATGGTTTGAAAGTGGGCAGCTCTGATACTTCGAAATGGCCAGTGATCTTTCTCTCTCGTTGCAGATCCCTTACGGACGACGCCGAGAAGAAGTACGGTCGGATAATAACGAGGTTCGCTGTCGTCCCTTTCGAAAGACGTAATGCGAGCCGTAAAGCTCTAACCTCCCCTGCAGTCTTTTTCTTGCCTCGGAAGACGGTGTCAAATTTTTATGCGCCAACGAGCCTGTCTCTCGAGATGATAGCCTCCTCACTTGCCACCCTACCACAAACGAACACATCTTCTCACTCTTCTGTCTCCCATAACCTTACGCAGAGTCATTTGTACAGACCAAAGCGAGCACATACATTTTACTTGCAACTGACTTTGGCAGGCGAATTTACATGGTGAACAACAAAATACATACAATCCATTCTGGTTGCGATACAAATGTCTGCCGACCCAATTTTCTCTTCGTACGAATTACAACGGCACGTGTTTTGTTCCTGTTTCGTTGTCCTTCGCAACTTTGTTATCATATTTAATGAAGGACTTTAATATTAATTGCATTCATTTTAAAAATTGGTCATAGTTGTGTAGTATATTTGAATGTTGTAGGTAAATTAGCAAATGGTGATTTTTTAATGGATAAAATGGATATATATATTTCGAGTAACAATCTATGACGTTGTAAGTATAAATGGAAATATAATAATACACGTAATATATTAAACTTGCGACGAGTAGTTTTTTGTTGTCAATTTTATCAAGTTTTAATAGGTGATTCTTATTAAATAGATATATGCTTTTATTCAGCATGTATACCAATTATCTTTTTTTATAAATAAAAAATATAGATCGATTTTATGGCAAATTTAAAAAGTACAAATTTATTCAACGGTTTATTCAAACAAATTTTCGTATCAATATCTGATACACCCTCTTAAAATAAAATATTGATGAAATTTATCAAGAGTTTCATATATATGTCTGATTTATACTTAACTATATCACTTGAAATTGTCATTAAGTAGTTAATATTACAAACTTTAAAAATATTATGTCTTTTAAATTTAATGGGTTCTTATCACACAAAAAATTCTTTTTAAATATTTTATTTTTAAGTTAATTATAAAATTTATTTAATAAAAAAAAATCCTTGAACATCAATATATTAGACTACATTTTTTAATCGCGAAAAAACCAACGGTTTGTAATAAAGATACATACTTACATGTGCATACTATATTTTATTAGTTATTATATTTCATTATTATTGAAATCTGTCTGATCATAATATTATATTAGAAATATTAAGTATTATACGTTCGAAAATATTTAAAACAAATTCTTATATGCTTTGCACTCGATGAAATTATAGAAAAATATATATACATTTTTTAGACATATGTAAATAAACTTAGAATAACATTTAATGCTAAAATTATAAAGTTTATTTTAGACAACATAAAATCCACAAATGAACAATAATATAAACGTATTTAATATAACACTTAATATAACACTTAACAATTAATGTAGACTTTCCATATAAATGTCTTAATAAATTAAATAACATTTTATTTACCGGTTAAAATTAATATTTTACGATCGAATGTTATTAAATTCCATTCTATAAAATAAAATCTAAAATGTGTAAAATATGTAATAAAAGTAGTTAGTTATTTGCTTAAAGTATTGATAAATATTTAACAGAAATTATTAATTAAGAAACAACTGTTGTATAAATGTTGATGAAATTATATACAAATTCAGTAAAATATAAGACTTTTTTTAATATTTATATATTTTAGGTAGATAATATAGAATTATTGACCAAAATTATTTATTGATAATTGTAAATAGTTTTTATATAATATGGATAAATAAAACGTTAATTATAAAATTTGACAAAATCACATAACATCAATTAATTATTATATTATTATAAAATTTTTAACTACGTTTTGCTATTATTCTTAATAAATAATTATTTTTCAAATTAAATTTCAAATTTGATGAACGTATTTCTATTTATTATAACATATTATATATGATATGATACATATAAACATATTTATTTATATAACGAAAAAGAAAACAAACTGTCTAGCAGAAATCTAATTAATTAATCTTTTAAAGCTCAATACCAAGTTATTCCTATAAACACATACTTTGCATAAAAAAATAACTGAGATAGACCATTTAATAAATCGAGTACAAATTTATTTCGAATATTACATTGATACTTAATTTCTGTAGAAAATATAATACGTCTTTCCTGAATTATGACCTTTGTATTACATTGAATTAGAAACATTCAATTTGAAAAAAGTCAATTTGAAACATAAGCCGCGTGCAATAAATACGAATAATTTCAAAAAATAACAATATCCAGTAGATTAAAATTCAAAGACCTCCAGGATTTTTTCTGACGCCGCAATTTGTTTTGGCAAATACGAAACAGCAAAGGGTCGGATACAAAGTACTATGGTCCTTGCAAAATGCTTGTCCACGGTGTTAAACATGCGCTAACACATTATTTTTCCCTCGGGAATACGCATTACCAGATTGGCTTGCTTGTGCACGGTTAACATTCACTGGTCTTTTACATTCATGAAGCTTTTATACGGTTGATTTGACTACGCGCTTCGTATGCAAGGCTCTCGATTTGATTTGCATTGATTGGAGTGCCGGCTATCCCAATATCCAACTATAGTTTACAAGTTTGTTCGCGTATATGTCGATATAATACCTTTGCGTTACCTCACAAACATGAATTTGTACCCCGCTGGAAAAACATCGCCTAAAATGGAAAAGGCTAATGCACTGGTTTGCGTTTAAAATGTTACAAATTTAAAAAATAAGTCTTCTAATAAATGAATGTCCATCGAAACGCATCGCGTAATCTTATCCTATTTCATTTGGTTCCTCCGGTTTACTTTCAAAGAAAAATGTGTACCATTTATTTTTATAAGAATTCCATTTGTTTGTTCGTGTATTAATGCGAAATTAAAAAAGGTTGTTGGGTAAATATTAGTCTTGAAATTATTATTAAACTGATATGGGG
>JABFQC010000104.1:0-37954 GCA_022817085.1 Psilanteris sp. ZL-2020
CGCACACGCGGTCCGACGGATGGGATTCAACGATGGTGGGTCGGTTGGCCGGTCTGATTGAAGACAATAGTTTTCCCGCCAATTCGACACACACGCCAGTGGCTCGCGCGGCTGTGTGCGCGCGTGCGAGCGTGTGTGTGCATGCATCTTCGTTAATAATATATACTGAAATCTGATTATTTTTCTGTTGGCTGGATTTAATTTTGAGCCATTTTTTTTGCGACGCGCTCGTTTTATTTTGCGTTCGATGCTTTTATGCACGGCAGCAATCGCGCGATTGGTCGGCGCCACCTTGCCCCGCGCCAGCCCCGCGACTAGTCTGAAAAAAATGAATGGTCTCATTTCTCGCTTGCACTCGTTTTTGCGTTATTTTGTTCTTCTTTCTAGTCTCGTTTCAAACGAGAAAATCTCTTTGTTTTTGTAGTATACATTTGAATTTACGATTCGCCAAATTGTTTTTCGCCAAACAGACGATGCGCTCGTCGTTTCGCCGCGTAGTTGCGAAGTCGCGCACGTATGTAAGTCTGTCGATTGGTCGCGCGCAAATTGCTTTCGCGATTTAATGCCGGTCTAATTAACTCGATTATCAATCTTTGCCGGGCGCGCAAACCAAAACGGAGTCGCTTAAAGTCGCGCTAATTAGCCGCGGAGCCGGCCGCGGCGCGCGACTATTTCGGCGGGCGTAAAAGGAATAAATTGCGCCGCGCGTCGCGATTCGGCAAACGCGAGTTGCACGCGCGAGCTGCTCGTCGATGGATCGTCAAGCAGCGCCAGTCTAACTGATTTCTGTATAATCCGTAATTACCGAAACATCAAATCATATCTAATCAACGTGCACAAATCAGATTGCGTTCAAGTAATTCGTCCCATATTTTTATCTAATACGAATCATCCTGGCATGAGCGTGAGCTTTATGTATATATATATACATAAATATACGTGTATGTATGAGTGTGGATCTACGTACATACTAAATGAAACGGACGCTGTTACGTGCGCGGTTTTAAGATTTCGAGGCCTCAAAAGCACGCGCGTTTAATGGTTTGTATATATATATATATATATATATGAATGTGTACAAACGGATGAGTTTGTATTAATACGCGTACTTTTTATATCGAGACGTAAATACGGAACTAATAATACACATTAATCAACGATAACTTACCAGGATGTCTGCCCAAATGAAGTTGCTAATTTGAATTTAGCAAAGGAAGAGCTTTTTCCGTAATACATAATTATGCGCTGATTACTTTTTAATACGCGCGGCTCACATGATTTGTTACAAAGGCTGCAAACATCGGTAAAATTACATTCAGAAGCAATCACGGCCCGATGCAAATTACGCAACGGATACCAAATATCATATTTTTCGCGATTAATTGAAACTTATTTTGCGCAGATTAAGCGATTGCGTACAATTACGGCGCAAGGAATATTAAGGATTGGGATATTATAATTACGTAAATAATACGTGAGCGATGCAAGAAATGTACATCTATATATACATATTTATATATATATTCACATATGTACCATATTTCATAATACCTTTCCTAACACTTTCCTATTCGGATTAAAGACTTCCTAATATTATGCGTTATCTCGTTCTAATGTAATGAACGTTTATTATTATTATTATTATTATTATTATTATTCTATCTCGAACTTTCACTCGGCGCGCGCACTTAGCCGGATCGGCTCTCGTTGTACCGGTCGTATCATCGACTCCGTGCAAGACGAAACTCGCTATTGTCATCTCCTCGCGGTGATTTCAATTTACTTAGTTTTTAATCGACGATTCGTTTCTCATCGAGCTTAAACAATAAATATGTGTTTCGTTGGTCAAAGTAAACGAACAATTCTTTATTCATTATTAGTACGATTGTACAGCGCGCGGATTAAATGAGATCGAATAAACCAGTTTTGTCGCATTCAATGTTTTGATTCAAAACAGTTGTCTCGCTTTTGACGTATCCTATTATCGAACGTTATAATTATATGCAGGTTCTTTGCGCGCCAAAGAATGTAATTATTATTTTGAATATCATTTATAAAGTTCGTGAAATGTCTCTGCGAATGCAAGGATACGCGCAATGAAAATGAACACACGCACGAGCGTACAAACCGCGTGTCCTGAAATTTCAATGACACTTCATATCTGTGAAATTTTGATCAGGATATATGGTTCGAAATAATTCAAATGAATGTATGGGATTTAATTACTTGCTCGAACTTGTTAAGTTTATTAAAAGTAAGGGGATTCTTTACATATCGCACCGGCTTTTACATACATTAAGAGGACGTTTTAAATAATTTTTTTTTATTATTTTTTTTTGTTACAAAATTATTGTCGTTGCATTTTATTTTATCCACTTCAGGAATGTTCTGACAGTCTCATCAACAATTCATTCAATAATTAAATTTACTTTGTAAATGAATTTATTGCTGCAACAAAGTTTCAAAAAAGCAATTCATATAGTACAATTAACAAAAAAAAAAAAATCGTTTTGATTATTACAGTAAAAATTGCTTTCGCAATATCCTAATCATTACGACCGCATTGTTGCTCCTGATTTGTTTTATTTCTCAATTTTTCGTCGTAATTGACAGAATAAACCGATCACCGTTCGGACCGAAGTTTCGCCTATGACCGCGACGCCGGTAATTATTATGGATTTTCTAGATCTAATTCTTCATGCAGCATTAACATGACGCAATCCCCTAACGCAGATTGCACCGACTCCGCGCGTAACTCGGGCGATTTAGTTCGCTCGCGATTCTCCGCTTTTATTCCAGAACAAAAAGGATCTTTCGATGTTGTGGTACGCGTTTCTTCGCCCCCGAATGATAATGATTGTCGAATGATATTTAAACATCAACGCCGTTCGATCCGAATATACATAATTGGAGAAAAAGCACGAATCACCGGCGAAGTTTGTTTGCAGCTTATTACGGCGATTATCATTGAGGAATTAATTGAATTAAGAGACAAAGTTATTTTGTTTGCGCGTATATATTCGGATTCATTCGGTGCGATGGGTATTGTGAACGATCAAATTATTTTCATTAGGTATTCTTCGTTGTTTCCTTTTTCAAGAGGCAACGAAGAAACTGATAATACGAAGCTAAATAAACGACCCGAATGGAATCGTCGCCGTGAAAATAATAATCTATGTGAGAACAGTGCGGTAACAAGCGCCGCGTCGAAATAAATACCGCGGCCGCAATTTAATAAGGACTAGTCACCATCTTCCGGTGATTAATTCGTAGTAAAAAGTTTCTGCCAACTTCGCAGACTGTCCTCTACCGGATCTTAACTTTCCTGCGTCATTCTCACAGACCGCAGTTACCCGCCCCTCATCAGTGCCAGAATAAACTTTTGACCCCAGAAGTGCAAACTTTCCTGGCAATAAAACAGCGAGCACGTTACTTACTCTTAGACTCCAAACCATCGACACCTAATAACCTCAATCTCTAATTATCTGTGCAAATTCGTTATTATAAATTCATTTAAATTTATTTTTTCGGAATAATGAATTATGCTCGTGGGCTTTTTTTATCCAGGTGAACTAATATATTGAACTATGCATATATGGACACTGAAAGAAATAATCCTGCAAACTTTACCAGACAATATTGCAAACATCGGATAAAGGAAAAAAATGTACATAAATACCTGAAAATATTATTATTTTTATCAGACTGTATGGTAATTTGTATCACATTTATTGAAGTTTTAACCATAATTTATCATATTTGTTTACATTTTTTTCCCTTTATTCCATGTTTACAATATAGTATAGTAAAATTTGCAGGATTATTTCTTTCAGTGTATATATGCGTATAATCGAAAATGCTATTTATTTATTTATGCGTTTGTTTATTATTTTTGTCAATGAATTTATGCCGAGGATGAAATCATTAATATTAATTTACATTTACACGGCTCTTATATTTTAAGTCTTGGCATTTTAAAAATATATAACACCGTTAGATCCACAACACGAAATGAGTTGATTTAAATATGAATAATAGATATAAAAGTTCCGAAATTAAAAAAGTGTTGCTTTATAAAATATTACTTTAAAAATGTATAAGGAATAAGGTTGAAGAATTTTATAAAATTTTGTTATGTATAATGAAAACATTGGATTTAAATAAAGTTTAAACGGAAATATTAATTATTAATTTCGCTTGAAATAAATTTTATTGAATGATAGTGGATACCGCGATAGGTACTTGTATTGTAAAAATATATTATATCGTGAGTCAGAAATAGTTAACCTGTATTTTTGCAGTGGGAAATCATTGAAAAATTATTAACTGGTTCTTCTAATTCTGTTCTTAGAAACCAGTTCATTTTCACTAAGACAACGAGTCAGACTAGTTAAATGAAATTCGCATCGCGCGACTTTCGAATTTGTGTTACGCGCGAAAACGCATTTTGTTCGCGCTAAATTCAATATAATTTTGTGCATATTCATTTTTATGGAAATAACCATTATTTCATCGAAGTTTTATGTTACGCACTCGTGCTGTATTTGTTGTACTAGTTTTTACTAATTAACTAAACTAATTTAAATCTATAATAGAATAACGTAGAAATGATTAAAGAATCATCAAAAATGATTAAATGAATAAATAATGTTCGAAATTAAATAAATACGACACAAGTTTGTTAAACAAAATTACCTTAAATTCACTAAAAAAAACGTATAAATTTCACATTTTCAGTATCGATTGCGTTGATTACACGAATTAGTTTTTGATATAAATATAATTTATTAAAACTAACGAAAATTATACCGGTAATTTAATTATGCGCATAATTTCTCGTATATTTTCGGTTACTTTTATGAACTTTGATTTTCGTTTATAACGAAGGGGATACAAAATAGGATTATCGATGTTGCACTTGAAAGTACAAGACCTCTGCTACAGTCTAGAGTCACTATCCAATTTCCTTTGGACCCTTGTTGGAACGCGAGTTGAGGGTAGACGAGGGTTGCTAGATTGAAATAAGTTGGCAACAACTTGGGCAATTATGAAGATAATTGCGACATACATTATGCTAATGTGGACCGCTCATTTATTTTGAGTTCGCGACGGTTCCGAGGAGAGCGGGCTTTATTCGGCAAGTTTCAGGAAAGCTTTTCACCGACGATGATTAAGTTCTCACTTTATCCTGTTCGCTCGTACTGACAAAAAGAGTTGCGACAATCACGCGATTCACGACACGAAAATTGTAAAAATAAGAATGATAGGAATGAATAACGATCGAAAAACATAATAAATATTTATTTTATTTATTTATGCAAATATCGAAACATAAAAAAACGTTGTAAGACTCGATTGTGATTATGAATTAATAATAATAATTTTTTTTTGATCAGACTGAAGTTTTCAAGTATTTTATTCGAACATTGATGAAAAATGATTCATTTTTATTAAACATAAATATATTTTAATTTAAAATCGTTATATATATAACTCTACGTATATTATGCACACAAAGCTTTCTTTGTGTCAAATAAATTAATAAATACCAACAATTTTGTTAGGAAAAATATTAAAATATAAATATATAATTATATCAGATGTCTATTTAAACGGAAATTACAAGCTAATTATTTATATATAATGCTAATGATGGGACTAATGCGATCGTAATGATATAACGATGCATGTCAATCTGAATTGCCAAACGCAATTAAAAATCAAATCCGACATTATTCAAATAAACATTTCAAACTTATAATTATTCATCTCTACATATTTTTATTAACATTATAGATATTTCCAAATCGACGTGTGCGAATTCATATCTTATGATATACACCCGACAGCAATACCTCTCGCTTCATATATGTTAGAATCACCCTTTTGCAAGTCCCCATACACATCTATTCTAAACATGAGTAAATATATTCGTGACTATATTTTATATCCCATCCAAAACTTACATTCATAATTCACGAACAACACAATTACCCAATATAATTCACGCAATGAAGCGATTAACAATAAACTAATTCGCGAAATTTTTACGAACACAAAAACTCGGCGCTTTTTACAAAATATTTTCATATTTTTACAAACCGAATTTCAACGTTCCGAATGCATAACCGTCTTAATTATTACAAGTCAGCAGTTAAAGACTTTGTCGCGCTATAAATTTGAATAACCGTAGAACAATTCGGCAATAAAACTTTCAATATGAGCTATGAAAATGTAGTTCTTAACAACGCAGAAGGCATGTTCGATATAAACAGCGTCTAATAAATGAACACCACGGCGCGCTTGACAGTGCCGGTTGAGTTGTCAGAGATGCAAAAGATGAAAAAGGTCGGATTCCCCAGGAAACGATCAAGACTACCGTATACTTGTGTAGCGGCGACCATAAATCTCGGATGCATGGTTACGTGGGTCGTATTCGCGCGTGAGATAGTGCTCCTCGCAGAGAATGTATCAAAATCAGGCGTGAGGTTGCTTTATGGACAGCAACGCTCGTAAATACGCACTTCTGCTACTCCTACTCGGTATACGAAACGCTTGGAATTCTAGAGAAACTACCGTCGTAGGTTGGGTGATAATCAGAAGGGGTAAGGAATAGCGAACGCCGAACGCCAGTAAAAGACGGAGCCTCCAAGATATCACATAGTAAGATATCATTGTTTTAACGTGGATCAGGCCGTTGGCCAACTTTGTTAACGATATGAGATTAGTCTATAATGGTATACGTACTAATAATAGCCGTAGTAATTGGTATTCTCATTCTATATTTGTGTTTTTGTTGTACAACTATAATTCCCCCGACGTATCACAAGTTTATAATGCAATCAAAATAGATCCATTATTATCAATAATTTTATCGGTTGCTACCATATAAACGTGCACTTAATGCTTTCAGCGATATTTTTTATCTGGAAAGAAAAAAAAAATTATTACTACAAATACCAGTTGTAAGTGCAATTAGTCGAGGAAGGGGGATTTAAAATTATTCTCTAGGTATAAGAATTAAATTGATACAAAGACAATAACCATTTTCTGGAACAATTTTTTACCCTTCTTTCTTTTTTAAATTTGATGCGCAACGATTTCGTACCGTGCGAACTTACGGAATGTTTGCACCATAATATAAACCAATTTTTCATATAATGCATACAGTTACGAACCTAACCAATATCTATTTCGTTCCCTTCGCAATTTCTTTTCTCAGACTCAACCGCTGTAAAGAAGGCTTCCGCGTATAATTTCTCAAGATTTAAAAAAAAATGCAAACTGTATTATATGCCTTTTACATTCGTGGGAAAATATTTATCGTTTTGTTGAGAATTTCGTTAATTAGGCAAGACCCGTATAGGCGTGCAATCGAAATTTGTGGCGAGTATTGGAAAAACATGGTCGAAAGAGTATTTTAAAATATTACATATCAAACAAATGTTTATACTGGACAAAGAATCGGAAGATACAGCAACATGTGACACGGGCTCGTGTGAAGTGCGAAAGCTGCTGCGAAAGCGCCAACGCGCACGGAATTTCCTACGCTTGATGCTGGGGACGAAGCTTAATTGCACCGGTGAACTACGTAAATATGCCACGTCAGTTAACCACGCTGTCTGTATACAACACGCGTATGGAAAAGTACGTATATAAGCGCGTACAATGATGGTATACTTTGACCACTATACCTCTTGTGCTATAATACTAGAGTATCAATGCTTGCCATTATACATATAACCTACGACAAATTATACCCATCAATTTTAATTACTTAAGTATGAGCAACTAAACAAATATACATATTCAAGTTCTTTAATTCCAATAATAAATATACGTTGCATGCAGAATTCAATGACGTGTAAGTATCACGTGCATAATTTAAAGGTGTACGATCCCCAATACTACGAATAAGATCGATTCAAAAATGATGACCAATGAGTCTCAGTGGTGATCCTTTTGCACAACCGAAGCCATTCGAAATTGGTGCGTTGAACAAAATTAGAATAATTTTGCTTTATAAAATCTCAATTATTAACTAAATGGAACATATAAGCGTTAGGCAAATAAGTATCCCTTACCGTGTCTAGTACGAAGATACTGCACATTTCTGTTTACAGATAGCAAAGTAAACATTAATATAGAGTGTTATACAGTTGTGTGCTAAAGGATTATCTTATTCTTGGTCAATGCGACAGCGAGCGCCTAACTCCACAATATCCACGTCTTTTGGGGATAGTGCTTTCTGTTGTTGAAAGTGTTTCTAACAATGTTAAGAATTAAATATTACCCGATACATAACCACGGTGTGTCAAACATCCTATCTATCATAAATGATTCGGAAATGCAATTATTTTGCAAATAATATCGTCCCCGTAAATTGGGGATTAAAATTTGACGACGCTTGTTTTTATTAATAATATAAATCTGTATCCAGTTGATATTTGATTACAAAATCTGCATAAAAAGAATTAAGCTATATTTGTAATATGTAACCATTTGTTTTATTAGAACAGCAAAACACAGCCGTTTAATATCGTCAAGCGAGGTTAGTGAGGAAAGAGAAAAGGTGGTAGGAAGGTAGGTAGGTAGGTAGCTGAGTTTGTTTGTCGAGCAAACGTTTGCCGACGACACCGCCGGACACCGGTGCATAGTTCGCTCAGAGTCCAGCTACAAGTCTGTCCTAACCAGCGGAGGAGGGACCGAAGTAGGGGATTTAATACTATCTCTTGGGATGAACAGTGGTGGTCAAATAACTTTGCTAGGTAACACCGCGTAATACCGATATTATCTGACAACTCTCCTTGGACTTTGTTAGCGACTTGCAGGGGCTGCGACTTCTAAGGTTTGTTGGTCTTACCGCATGTTCTCGAAGCTTACAGTGCTTCATACCAGTGTCAAAGTTTTCCATGTTCGAAACAACTGGGAGCTTCTTGCGCCGTTTTTAGTGTCCAAGTGTCAAAATTTTCAAGCTGATTATTTTGTTTGCTTCCGCCTACGCATTTTTCAAACATTATTTCGTGGGTCGGGAAAGCTGTCGGAGTTATGGCGAAAGTTTTGTCATAGATTGGCTGGGGTCCGAGCTGTAAATCCATCAATAAATTCCTATACTTTTTGGTTTGCTTAAGGATAGCGGCGAAGACGAAACGGTCAACCCACGTCCACTAATACTTAAATGTAAACTGCAGCCTATGGGTGGAGTGCCAGTCTGTGGAGCGGTGAGAAATGGCTAGGTCTAGCCAACCTTTAGCCTGGCTTAGTATGGACTGGTAACGCTGTACCCTAACCTTCATGTCGAGGCCAAGTTATACCCGCAAACAGTCGTACATTAGTGTCCACTAGAGTCCTGCAGGATTTATAAGGGACACCCACAGGCGCGGGACTTTGCCGACCGAAACTCGAAGACATGAAAGAGTGATAGACAAAGCAAGAATGATTTACCGCGCAAATGGATCACGCTAACCAACTGCTGCATATATAATGTTTTAATTATTTCACGAGTTATCTGACTATACGATCCCTGAATTATAAACACCTCTTAAGGATTTGTTAAATAAGAATTCTTCTTAACGAGGACGCGTGGAAAACAGATGTCGGTATGTCTGTATATACAAGGGAATGAGTGTAAATTTTGGGCAGGAGTTTCAAGAGTTTCAACTAGTACGTGAAGCACGTCGCAAGAGGGTGGCGGATTAATCCGAAGGAGGGAGTTTTGGACATGAAGGGGCGCAGAACCAGTGGTCAGCACACTTGGCCGACCCTACTTCGCTAACTAGTTTAATGATATATGTTGAGTTACAAGCGCCTTGATTAATTGTTAACTAATGTTGGACCTGGCTGTAGTCTACTTTAGAAGATAGAACGCGTTGCGGAACGTTGCAAAAGGAGCAATGGGTCAGAAATATACAATGAACAGGAGCTATATACATCCACAAACGTTTCTTTAAATACGCGCTTCATCGATAATAACTCGCATCCAATTCAATTGCGTATCAGTTCATAAACAACACTCGAAGCCGAATTTAACAAGAAGTTATTGACTACAAGATGCAATACCTAATTTCATTATTCTACCATTAAAGATGATGATGCGATTACAAGCGCACGTATAAACGTTTATTTGATGGTATAAAAAATACGACAAGTATTGGTATGCAATATGATTAACACAAGAGGTGCTCATAATTCCGGATCGGTAGAATGCAGTGAATGAATAACGTACTTGGTAACGATGGAAGGAGAACGAAGAAGAGATGGGAGGACGGGGCGTAGGGATGGCTCAGAGATGCAAGACACCGTGAAATTACCAACAGAGTCTCTCATCCTAGAAGGGTGAAAGTGGGTGGTGGAACGGACTCTGTCCACTCCGAGAACCACCGTCGACCAGCGGGTATTTGTCTTGTCTCCTTGTTTATGAGATTCAACATTGTTATTTGGCACCGACGGTGAGTTACTTTCCTCTATCTCTATGCCAGTTCTCTTACTCTGTCGCTCTTTCCCTGCGAGAACAGACAACGTGTTCCGAGAGTTTCCTACTTTAAAAGAGAACGTCGGAAACTAGAATTGTAGCTTACACAACAGACGCTAATGCCATACCATTTCAAAGTTAATCCTAAACCGGAATCAGACCTTTATTGTTACTTTTATCTGCGTGAAACGTTAACGATTCACACAACCGTACTTTAATGTAAACATAAGTTACATTACAATCGAGTTAACTCTACGGGGGAAAAAATACTAGGGTTAATCATCCGTTGAAGGCTTAAAGAAATACTTGTAAAACAGTCTTTCGTGTACCAAACGTTCCAATAAATTTACGCGGAATGAGCTCCAAGGCGTTGTTTTCTGGCGCGCGCTGAAAATGGGGGATGTAAAAGTTTAAAATGAAGTTCGGGCAAATTTATCCAGTGCGACTGCGGTTAAAGTTCACCAGACTCGTTTTTATCTAAGAATATTTTAATTAAGTTTTTGCATTGCTGAGTGACTTGTGTACGTAGTCCGTTTGTCTATTTGGTGCGTTGCGTTGTTACATCGATTGCATCATCGCGACGACGGAGGGTAACACTTGTCATGTCCCGGATAAAATGAACTGAAAATAATATTAGCAAAAAAACATAACGTGTAAGAATATGAATAAAAGAGGCTTTGTAGTTAATCGCAAATTAAATGAGAGGAAATATCAAAAGAGTAAACGTCGCTAGACTTGACGTTATGAGGCTTGGGGTTATCCAGATGAGTTGTCAAGCGGTAAGTCCTGCCTCGTTCGTTACCGCGTATAATGTCCAACGCCAATATAAGCTGTCGGATGCTTTTTTCCTAAATTGACAGATTTTCAATCCAATCAAGTTCCTATTTAATGGAAAAATACCCAATCTATTGATGTGTGAATCGTAGTGTATAGTGAATGTCCACGACAAGAGAGTGATAAAAGGGTGCTGTATGTAAATCAGGTAGAGACATTCCGTACTAATCAAGAAGAAAAGTATTTTATGCGGCATCATTTCAAAGCTCGTATTCCCTTCTTGTGACAAACACGACGTTTAATTTGTCAAATAAAAGAGTGGCCCAATTGCGTTACCAGTAGATAGCTACTGTCTTTAAACCGTAGTATTTAATGTAAATTGATGATTAATTATTTCTCGTCTGTAGTCATTTTTATTTAATGATTAATCGATCGCGGAGTAATAATTAGGGTCGCAGAAGGCATTAATACAATCCGATACATTTATTTGTCAGTTTTATTCAAATTATTCAATAATATATCTTTCTACTATTTTACTATTGGAATGAAGACAATCATCAGTCCTAACATCACATGGCTAATAATTAATTTGGTTCAATTCTTAATATAGCTTTGTACTAATGATTGTAACCTTAAAATTAAATTAAGAAAAAGGAAAAAGATTAATGAGAAAATGTAATGCATTCTTATATTAAATACTGGCATTAATTAGTGTACGCAACGAAAAATCTTTGTAAATTATGACTTAAAGGAGTTAAAGACATTTTGTTAGTGATGATATAAATATAATTTTTGTAAATGTTTTAGTAAATGCCTATCGATCACTATACCTATATATAATTATTAGATGTAATTTCATTGTCCATGAATAATTAATTAATAGCTAATAATTAACAAATTATTAAGAATTCATTACTTTTAATGACATCCGAGGTTAAATATCGTAAGAATCTCAGAAAATGTCAAACCAGCGAATTATAATATTAAATAATTTAATAAATATCTACATTAATTTTAAAGTACATTTGTACTACTTTGAGACAAATATTAAAACCTTATAATTATACTACAGTAAACGTAATTTTGAACACGCTCATTCTTTACATGTATGTATATACATAAATGGATTATAATTTGCCTTAGGTACTACTTCAAAATCGATAGACATGTAAAGTTAGCATCTTAAGCTTGTACGGTAGATGCTAGCAGGGACGATATGTAAGCAACACATCGAAATAGAGGATTAGACTGATCGTTGTCTACCGAAAGCCAACACCTAAGCTGTATGCAAACAGCGTCTATTCAACATCGCCGGTTACATAGTTTATCTCCATAACGTCCACTGAGACAAATTTCTTTAATACCAGTTTCAAGAGGCAAAATACAGCGAGAAATCGAAAAGTCAATGTGTTTTAGCACTAATTCATTCGGAGCATATTTTCGCGCGTTATGCGTTAGTGAAATGATTTCAAAAGCACGAAAATCCATAAAATTCGCGGATTTGATTAGCCAACGCGCGAGAATAGCGGAATAATTTTAAAATAAATTGTCTTCCTGGATGCAATAAGCATGCCTATTTGGAATAATATCAGTTACACAGAATGCTGGTAATTGAATCGATTGGTCTGTATATTAAATTAATAGCTAGGTAATAAGTTATAGTACTTATTAAGCCTGCATATAAATAAATCATTTGTCAATCAAAACGTCATTTGCGTTAAATAAATTATTCAAAATATTTCTCGTCGCGAGCTATAATTAAAGGATCCCTGCACGTTAATTCGATATATGAATAAATAATTCGGCACTGCTTGTCGATTAATTTCGGCAACAAAAGGGCAACGTTTTTTTTGAAGAAACGGAACCGCTAATAATCGCTTTCAACGCTTTTTACTTTCGTTAACCCTAGTCATACGATTTTAGTTACACTCTTATGCCTGGACGGTTATTGTAAGATACTAAAACGTTCTACTTGCTCCTTCTATTCTTAGCACCATATCTTCTTAGTGCTATTACAATTAATCTAAATTACAAACACGCGCAAATATACGAAAACAGTGCTTCAAACGCATGTCACGGCGTATGACACACGAGCTATTTTTGAGTGCCAATGATGTACGAGCATGAAAAACTGTTACCCTACGTTGTAACTCTAACGTTTAGCGAAAATATCAATCAAGACCATTATGTTCAAATACGTTAATTAAATTTACTGTCGCACTGACTGTCCGACGGTTTTGTCGAAATTAGACTATTTGGATTAATATTTCTCTGCCTAAGCACTTTATTTCGATTTCATCTTAAGTGTTAAAGTGATGACCAATGCAAACCTTCATCAATGAATCATTAGCTTATTAAGTGTATAATTGGTTGATTTAAGCTATTATCTATAGTACCAACAATGTAACTAATTAATTGATTGCTATTTGCATTTAAAACTTAATTACTCGACATTGCGACACGTGATAACTCACAAACGTAATGAATATTATAACTCGGTGCTGCAAAAATCGAGTCGTTTTTACACACTATACTCTCCGAATTAATCCCAGATATTTTCTCCAATTATTGTTTAATTATTCGTAATTATGGCAGCTCTCGGCAAGATATATAATACTTTTATCTCAGAGTATTTTTTTATTAAAACAAAAAAAAGAGCACTGTTCCAACAAAGCTCTACCCTGCAAAGCAAATCGATGCGTGCATAAGAGTTAATATTTAGTATAAACTCGTTATAAAAATTGTAACACATTTATTCACAAGTATGTCTTTCGGGTCATTTGAAGATATGAATATCTTGTTACATACTTCATGCAATGTAATTTATAGCCAATACAGTATTTGAGTTTAAATTTTACCGCGCGTTTGTATTATGTAACAATTCTGTTATAAATTACCGTTTAAATCAATAATAATTACATTCAAACGTGTGCCATTATTCAAATTTATGATAACACGCATTAACAAGTTGCAAAATAAAAATTGTATAAGAAATACTTTTATGCATTTTGTAATTGCTCTTATAATTTGTTTTATTTTACGCGCTGTAAGGATTTAAAATAATGTATACAAAGTCATTAAAGTAGGGATTCTCAGTAATCAGCGGTAACCAGCAGCGTAATACTGAATCCGAAGCTGAAGTCTCAGGTATTGGTATGAAAATACTTGCTCAATAATAAATGAACATTCGTCAGTACTATTTTATTTTGAAAATTTATATTAAATAAATATTGTATTATAATTAATATATAATATTTCAGTACTGTTGCAGAGTTGGATGTTAGTACGGAATTGCAATACTAAGAAGTTGCTTTACTGAATAAAAACAGTTTCAGTACTTTTTTTCTAAATACCGATTTTAAACAGAACTAGATTATATAAATACGTCACTGTTTAATAATTAATTCCAGTACTTTACAAGGCATTATACCAGGATAGTGCATAAACAATAATGTTCTAATACTATAGATCAAATGTGATTTGAGTATCAGATTTAGAGAACAAGAATGTAATTATTTGTTTAGTAATGCAATACATACTTCCATTACTGAAAATTTTCTAGAAATATTCTAATTCCGTAATATAACTATGTAGAAGTTATAGATGTTTTAGGACAGATATACAGTTCCTTAGTAATACTGAAACAATAGTTAATTGATAAACTTTCAGTACAAGTTTTGCATTAAATTGCTGTACTGCTACTTTACTGAAAAAATATAAAATAACGTGATTTTAATTTCTATATTTCAGTTCATTACAGTACTGAAATAATATAAATTTATTACAATTATAGAACGCCGATCCATTATAATTTAATTCAGAGTGTCGTATTTATGCTACTAATATATCAGTGCAAATTATCATGCAGTACATTATAAGTTTCTCATATTAATTTCAGTTCCAAAATTTCAGAATGAATTCAGTACATTAAAACTATAAACCTCGTTGATCCATTAGTACCACAATGATAACACATATAAATATACTCTAAAGTATAATATGTATATATTTTGACTACTGACTTCTGTAAATCAATATTATAAATAATTAATTTCCAGTATTTTAAATTACTAATAAAAACACTGATTCAGTATTGTAATTATACTGTAATTTTGAAACCGGAGTCTAGCGTTCGATTCTTATCATGTAAACAAATAATTTAATTATATATAATTAATAAATAATAAAAACAACTTATATTTGCTTTAAATATGAGTTTAAAATTAATATATTTTTAATAAATTATATACTGAATTTCGATACTGAAATTTGTATTAATTATGAATGTTTAGAATAATGTTTTGATGAATGTGAAAATGAATAATAAAAACCAGTAATAATATTTAGAATCAAATGCAATAACTATCTGTACTGAACTATAATTATAGATCAGTACAAAAAAATAAACCTTTTAGATCATTTATATCATGCTCAATCTAATTCCAGTATCACACCAGTCTTAATATTCAATACTGTATTGATTACTGAAAAGTGATACTGAAACAATATAATTTACTGTAGTCAATTCCAATTTAGATAATTATAAATTTATTTATTGTTACAAAGAATGAACTTTATAAATTGTTTAGTTTAAAATTTCTTGATTTATATGATGCTCAATGGTGGATCGTATAATAACTCACCTCGCTTTTAAGATTAAGAGGAACGTCACAAGGGTTATCCATTTCAGCCTCGGTTTTGACTTGATGAGATGTCAGCATACTATGACTGTGCCTGGGTGGCACTGCGGTAGCCAACATGTTGGGATGCTGTCGATGTTGCAAATGAGTTTGATGTCTAGGTTGATGTTGATAAGAAGGTGATAGACGCGTATTAAGAATGCGAAGATCTGCCGGAGGAGTAGCTGGTGCAGCGGTACTGCTTTGTTCTTCTTCGGCTGAACCTTCCGCCATGTCAACCTCGCATTCCGATAACTTATTTTCTATATAACAGAAAATATACACTCTTAATCATTATAATTTTCATTTATTATTTATGATATTTTAATATACTGAACTATAATTCCACCCCGTAATATCGACGAAAATTAAAAGAATTCTCTCAAATAAAACCACTGAAGCTATGCATTATAATCATAATAATATGTCGAAATGAATAATAATTATTATCGTTTAAATATTAAATTGTTTGAGTAAAAATTAATAAAATTCAAATAATTTAAATAATCAAATAAATAAGGCAACTCGATATGAGAAAAAAAATAAATTTACAATTTTTTCTTTATGTATTTAAATCGAAATATGACGATTGAAATAATAAAATTATGATCATAGAACATAAGACATATCCTTTTAAATTTTAATGAATGATTAATATACTGCCAATATATTAAACGAAACGTAGATGAATAAATTAAAAAATGTTTCTTTTGACTTTTACATTTTTCTTGCAAATGATCGATAAAAATAACTTAAACATTAACTTTGTCTCCGTGAAGGTAAAAAAGCGGTAACAATATAACAAGTTTAACTCTTAATTAGTCGCATTTGTATTTGGTATGAAAAATAATTTCATGTCGTAATTACGTTATTCGTCGAGTTGTTTGAATTACACCTATTACTGTGCAACATTTATAAAAAATATTAATTAATTTTTTATAAACGTTGAATATGATTCATAACAACGTCTTTCACTCTGACAATGTTTTTAATTTGATTCGTTTAATTCACGGTAAATAAAAATAAAAATTGGAACACATTATTACCAGACATGAATCTATCTTATTACCTCATGCATTTTAGATGGATTTATTTTTTATACAAAAATGTTTTATAAAATTTGAAATCCATTCAATTTTTCTAAACTTTCTACTTATATAAACTACGATAAATGTTATTAAAAACTAAAAAAAATAACGTTGTGTTAATTTTAAATTTTAACATTTTTATTTCGATTTGTTTTTAGTGAGATGAAACGAAATAAATAAAATGAAAAAAAAATCGATTTTTGTATTTAAATTTATATCATTCTTGTCTAATATATCCAAACCAAAATGTTTCAATTATGTATTACAAAACTGAGAAAAATAAAGCATGGAAAATTACTGTTTATAATACTAATTTGGGACCATATGATACAAAAATCGTCAAAATTTACTGTATTTAACAGAAAAAAATCAAGTTATTTACATAGATAATTACTGAATTATAATAATATATTACTGTTAAAAACAGTAAATTCTGACGATTTGTATCATATGGCCCCAAATTAGTATTACAATCAGTAATTTGTCATGCTTTATTTTGCTCAGTGAATCCAAATGATATCGATCCGAAATCCTTAATCCTTAATCTTAACCTTTTTTCAAATACGCGCTATATATTCAATATACTGCCCAAGTAGAAATTTCTCAAGTAACTCGTGAGTTACTAGAAATTTTATATACAAAGTCTCTAGTAAGTCACGAGATACTAGAAAAATTTCTACTAGGGTGTTAATATAACTTAAAAATATGTACAACCAAAATAACCTCGTTGGTTTCAATACTTCTAACTTTGTTATTTTGTTTTAATCAAAACTCTCATAATATCTTACGAATAATGAATTAAATCCACAAAGAAGATCAAAGTAAATGAAAAAATGGAATTAGAGACTGGTTCACCACCTCGTGCGGAATATTGTGCACTTAAAAGATAAGAAATAAAAGATAGAGCGTGAGCGGGAAATCCACAGGCAACGCGCGCGCGGTCCATAAGCCTCGCGTATTTATCCGCGTAATTATTTTTATCTAAGCGCTCCGTTAGTAAGAATTCAAGGGCAATGAAATCACGTTCCCTACCGTCTGGACGCTTCTCCTCTTTCTCCGAATGTCCCTCGCTAAGTTTCCATACGCCATCACGTTTCAAACGCAACCAACAACATCTGCTTCTATTTTTGCACTGGCCCAAGTCCAATGCTTTTACTTTTTAAACCAAGCCCTCGTGACTAACGACTGGAAGGTTCATTCAGCAATATTATCGAGAAGAAAAATTGTTTCATTATCGATGACCTTATTTTTATACTTTTGTCGGGATGATTTTCGATTTGTAAAATAAAATTGTGAGTTTAAAGTTGTGTGCGTTGCGCGTGTAAAACCCCGATTACGATTATTATATCCGATCGGCAATTTGTTATATTTTATTGTATGACTAAGCCAGTCTTTATTTTATTCCGATTTACAATTTGTATAATGCATCGCGAAGGACATTCGTTTAGAATAAGCAGTAATGTATATAGTTTGATAAACGTCGTTAGTCGTTTTTGTATTTTTCAATGTCAAGTTTAGATGAAAAACACGATGGATTTATCATTTAATGTGCCATTGAATATTAATTTGCGAAATGTAATTTTTGTATTATTAATAAAAATATAAATACATACGTAATAATTCAATTCGCGCTATATTTATTTAAAATTTAATTAAACGTTGCAAGATAATAAAACTTTGTTTAAAAATAATACAATTCAAATATTTTTCAATTATTTCTTTATGTATGATTAGTAAAAAATATTGAATTGTATGTTTATTTGTTTAAATATTATATGCGTGTATGCAAGTTAATTTAATATTACTCTCGTGAATGCAAAATTAGAATACAATAAATTCCATTAATTTGATATAATATGTAACATTATTTTCCTGTTGACTGTTTGTTTTTAAAAACGCAGTCAATGTTATTATTTTATTTTATTTTGTATTCATAGAATTTGTTGATGATTCAGTTTTTATCAGCATCCATAAGAAATTCCGTGAAAATGTCCCTCAAAATTTTTAACTGTTTTACAGATAAGTAGTCAGTGCAATTTATTTATTATTTTACTGGTATACATTAAACTGAATACATTAAACTAAATCTTTTTTATTATTAATTATGACATAAACATTTATGTAATCGATTTTCTTAATCATTTTATTAAACCTCAATTTTTAAAGTAAAAAAACAAACTTTATCTTTATTATTATTTACACAGTGATTTACTTTATTTAAATTCTTTTTTTTTAAACGATAAAAAAGAAATATATATATATATATATACGTATGTATGTATGTATTATATGTAATTAAAGTTAATTATATTTCAATTCTTTGAAATAAATATTTTAATAAGCATGAAAATTATATTATTAGCTTTAGTGTCTTTGCTTTAGCACTGACGTTTTTTTATGTTCCAGTATTTAATTTTATAAAATAAAATAATAAATCTGAATATAATTCAATTTAATCATTAATGAACAATGTTGTTATTATACGTTATTATTATGCAAACGTTATTGTAATAGAAATTTTTTGAATACAGTTGCATTTATGATTGTTCTGACCGTATGACAAATTAAAATAAAATTTGATAACTAATATTTCAATAGGTAATTTTTAAACTCAAATCTAATTAATCTCAATTTATTTCATTTATACCCGAATAATGTTGATTTGAACAATAAATAAAATAAGCTCATTTATTGAATTGAATTAATTCAATTTTTAACTGTATAATTTGAAGTATTTCTTTAATTCAATATGTTATTGTATTGTAATACAATTTTTAATCGAAAAACTTTTTAATATTAATTAATTTATAAAATGTTCAAAATAATATTTACACAGGTACAAGAGGCACACATCTATATACATTTGAAATATTAATAAATCAAAATTCTTATATCTATACAATTTTTCTAGTGCGCGCTGATTATCGTCATTGATTATACCGTTTCATTATGATAAAAATATCCTTTCTGGAGCAAAGCGGCTTTAGGGACGAAGCTATTTGTAACAAAAGTTTGCGCTTCTGTTATAAGAATTACACTTTGTTGCCAACAATTGCGTACGTCTACGCTTTGTGACGGAAACACTTCACCGAAGATGTTTTCGCAAATAATTCAAATCTCATAAGATATTAACTCGTTTCGCCTGAATATAATATCTCGCTTTTGTTGCGAATGATTTTCCAAAAACAAGAGCACGTCCACGCGTTATTTATTATTAATCTGGATACTCGTGAAATCTGCAAGTCGAACAGTGCAAAAAATTTCGACTGACCTAATGGTTTTATAGTACGTGATGTTGAACTCGGGTCGAAGGTGACTCATGACAACTGGTCGCCGGTGAACATGAACTTTATCGCACTTACACATACGTCCTAACACTTCTGAGATGATTTATGCTAGGACGAAATTAACATTCCGCTGGCTGGTATTTTCACCTTACTTCAATAGTCTGCGAGCTACGAATGGAAGGAGAAGCAAGTGTATTTTTATGCCTACCAGACGTTACTATTAGCAGTCTACTCACAGGTAGGCGAAGGGAAAGGTTTTATGAATACCAAATTCAACCTGAAATTAACTAAATAATACAGCCTAGTTATATAAAGAATAGAATACCAAAACGGCGCGATCAATTAAAATCATTATGTTGTCTTTGTTTCGAAAGTCGATCATTAATATTGCTCTTAATTTGTCGTAATTAGCGTGTCGGTTTGAATTATCAAACGGTCGAAATTCGTTTAATTGACCCCTGTCCCAGAAAAACGCGAAACAGATTCTTGATTTCCTAACATAGATCACGTATCATATATCCCGATTTTAATAACCGGTTTTTCGAACGGATTCGCCTAATAATTTGAGGACGATTAAAAGTTCGAGTCATTCATTTGCGTCAGACAGACTTAAAGACTCAAAATCTTAACCTACATTTACAAAATTTACCTTTCGCTTTGGATTCACAAAATAATGCGATTTGGATTCGCGGCGTGTATTATTAAGACTATTAAGACGGACGCGAGTTTGACTCGGAGGTTATTATCAATGTTCCTAATTTCATCTCTTTCGCCGATAATAAACGTTATGCGTTCGGTTTTCAATCGAACGAACGATGTTTAATTAAATTCTTTGCCCCGACTATATTTATTATGCGTGTTTAGAAAACTCGTACGAACCAATAATAATATTGTTTAAACTATTGCTCGCGAATAAAAATGCTTTCATTGATCGAACCTGTTATACATCAAAATAGATTCAATAACAATTTTTAATTTCAACAAAATCGTCTATATATACGATTTTACATATTTCTTCTGCAACGCAATAAAATTGATCCAAAATGAATCCGAAAATGGTCCGTGTTGGTTCCTACGCACACACACGCACACCCGCTCGCGCGTATCAGTCTAAAATTCTTTCTCTTCTAATTTTATGACTGGGAGTCATATATTTTCTTTCATCAATCGCTTTCTGCTGATGACGATCCTACATCATCTCATCAGCAAATGTGGCTCGACGCTTTATTTCAATAGGTCTATTATTAATTTAAAACAAAAATAAAAGGACTCGTTGGTACGGGTTAACCCTATCATTGGAAGCAAATAAATTCTCCGGGGAATAATAATATAAGTACAAACGTGGCCAAATCTTCAATAAATTTCGCAATAAAATAGTATCGTGGTCGCGAGTGGGACCACAAGAGTATGAAATCCCATCTCAGAGCGCCGGCATCGGACAGCGGTATATAATTAAGAGGGTTGATTGATGTTAATTCAAAGGGTAATTAAGAATGTTGCGCATAAAAATCCGGTAATTTATGGTCATTGGAGATAATTATATGTTGACCAGTTTGTAATTGCAACTGCTGTGTGTTGAAGATACCGGCCTGTTTTCTATACGAACGAATTGTCGCTTCCACGCATAAACCGAGGGGGAATCACAATTTAAGTGTATGTTTATTCACGATTAAAATATATGTTCTCAGATCGCAACTTATTACAGGTCTAGAGATAAGGCGGTTTAAGAGCAACCTCGCCTCTGGCCAGCGAGCTTCGTAGTTATAGCCACCTAAATGCCTTCTTCGCGCTGCAGACACCAGACCAGGCGAACATTGAACAGGTTCTCCGTGAGGTAGTCCTAATCATCGACCGAATGCTTTATTTCAAATGACCTCAGAAGTCAAATCGAATCTGTTACACTCGCACTAATAAATCGCATTAATCTTACACGCGCGGCCTGTAATTTGCTGTTTTTGCATTCCATCAGTTTAACATCCCAATTTAAAGCGCCGACTATATTTCGTATAATAACGAATATCAACTGTCAAAGTGCATTTTCGAGAGCAAATTCGTGCCAGCCCGAATGGCAACGCGGGGATAATAAACGCGAAAATAATGAGTCGCGCTTGGATCCGACCGGTGCCGATCTTGAAGCGCGATGACGCGGCTTCCTTTCCTGGCTGCGCGCAAATGTTTGTTATTTATTTTCGGTCCCGCCGCCGTTAAATCATTGATGCAATTTAATTGATTTTAAAACAAAGTGACTGTGTATAACGAATGTTTTTATACGAGTATTATAACATTATTTGATTATCATCATTAATTGGTCATTTTATTTCATCGCAAAATAATTTTATTACTTAATTAATTGCTTAATTCAACTTGCTTTTTCGTGCAACACCGAATCGATGATTTTAGAAGCTTCGCGATCAATTATTATGCGCTGACTTGAAACGAGAAATAGGCACAATGCGATGCGCGTTGCCAAACACGAGATTCGATTCTAGCCCGAATGTAGAACTCGTTGATTGCTGCTTTTTTCCATATATATATAACTATATAATTTGTAATATTTTATGTCATTAAGTTTACGCGATGAGTTTCTTACGGAATATGCAAATTTTCGGAAACTCGGTTCTGTGATTAATTGCATATCTGATGAGCTCAACAAATAAATAAACTGTTTTCATTGCAAAAACGTTGTGGTAATATTTTATTAACGTAATCTATTTTATAGCTGATTCATTCAATTAAATACCAAATGCGCGCCACGTTTGAATCAAATTATCTTCATAGAAATGTTTCTGCATGTTTTATTCATATATAAGTATACTAATCCATATATAGACAGATACTCCATTTATGTCTAGTTTTCCTAATGATATATATAGTTATATGTTCACGACATACATTATGTCTTATCTGCGTAATAAATTAATAATCATCTCTTTTCTATGCATCACTCTAATTATTTTGGAGTGAAAATTTGTTAATCATCTATTTTAATCGCAATTATGAACAATGTTTAGTCATCTTTCAAAACTTTGATCAAAGCCAATTTTAAATCAACCCGCAATTTAGTTTTACAAAATTTTAATTTCACCATTTAATTATACATTACAAAATTCTTATGTATAATTTACGAGTAATATGTATATATTTCAATCGTTCTGATAAATAATAGAATTTTAATCAATATTAAATTATTAAATATAATAGATGTGGTTATTCCCGTACCTTTATCTTTTGACAGGCAATTGAATAATATATGTTCGAACAGTTATTGACACGATTTTCTGTCTGTTGATCTCTCCTGTAAATACTTTGTTTTATGGTTTTTTGTATATAATTGTAATTTGTATAAAAGTAGATAAAGCTAACATCCGTAAAATATCAAACAATGGTCAGACTTTAAATGATAATAAAGAAAGAAATCTAAAAAAATTGAAACCCATTTCGCGGAGATATCGAGCTTCCATTGGTTAAGGTGCAATAAAAAAGATACGCGGGATCAGTTAGTAACCACCTATGTTGATAAAATCCGAATGATTTTTCGAAGAAAATCAATGTAATGATCAATCATTACGACAGTGAGAAATTCATATTATAATAGGCACCATGCAAATTGTTTCTGTGACTACATGACGTTGTAAATCCTTTCTTATTTATATTTATATTTATTTATATATACGTATATATATAATACGGCATTCTAATCTTTTTATAAATAAATATTACTAGATTTGTTAGCCTTAACTAGTCAGTAAACTTTACTTTCCACATTTTATAATATCATTTTCCGCGTATATGAAAAGAAAGATTCCTACATTAATTTATAAAATTAAATTTTTAAATCAAATTGAAAGCAACAATTTGTTTAAAACTGATTTCATCGAATAATACCAACCGTTTACAGTATACGTAGAGCTCAATTTAACAGATTTATCTCATCTTCGCGAACTTTTCGTAAAAAAAAGGAAAAAAAATGGTTTTATTTTTCATTTTGAACTCCGCGTTTGAACCACATAAAGAAATTTTCTTTCGTTGCATAGAATTAACGAAAATATCGCAAAAAGCGCCGGGAATATTTCAGTTCGGCACATTCCCACGAAGAAACCGTTATTTCAAAAAATCAAGACCCTTTCTAACATTGTCCGCGTATAACTCCGTTTAATTGTTTTCTCGGCGATCGATTGACATATGTAAAACACATTAGACGAGCGTATGCGTTAAAATGGTAACACAATCGTGCGGATTTGTAGAATATTTAATATATATCGCGTGCGAAGTCGGTGCGTGGGGAGCTTTAAACGGACGGTGGTAGGGTGCGAATAAAAAAAATAAATAAAGAAGTTTGTCTCCGCGAAGTTGCACGTGGCGTTTAACGAATCATAAGTATAATGTGTGCGTAGTCGAGGCGCGCGCAAACGCACGAAATCACGCTTATACAGACACACGCGCGCGTAAGCTAAGTGTTAAGGTAATGGTCGTTATACGCGATATCATTCTGTCAGAAATCCATGGGGCTTTGTCCCAAGTCACGAAACGCAAGGATTAAACCGAACACGGGTGCGGCACCCGTTTAATGCGACTGTGTGAACGTATCACCGTGAAGTGCGTTTGCATTTATGTATGCGTGGCGGACGCATTTGCTCCGTATACATACGCCGCTAAATACAAAAGGATGCCATAAATCGACAAGAAAAGGGTCTTGATTTGCTCGAAATTGTTTTTCGCCTCGACATTTCGTGAATCAAATTACACGACACTCGTGCCGAATAGCTATATGCTAATTAAAACGATATCGGCGAAAAAAAAAACAAAAAAAAACACCCATTTCGCGAAAACTCGCCGATTAATCGCACGTTGACGTTTCGGGCGACGAACGAACGTACGATTCGGAATTAAGAAACTGATTAAGTAAACGTCACCGGGGAGTTACGGTCGCGGATAGGATCTGTTTGTTACGCGAAAGAATGAACGATCCTTGCGGGTCCGGGACTCGCGACGAGTCCGAATTTTCGCGTTTGCAATTTCACGCGAGAGCCTCGTTTATCGGAGTTGTTCAACTTAAACGTACTCGGAGCAAATTTCAACCCGCTGATGCATCGGTTTGTCTCCATTTCTGCGCGACGTCGCGATGTATTTGATTTAAGTAGCAAAAATAGCTTATAAATTGTTCGTTGCGCGCGGTGTTTGTTAACGTACGTTTGACAGAAAAAAAAATTGAGAAAAAAAAAATCTAAATGAAGCTGTGAGTACATTAAACTCTGGATCACTACAAATAGAACTTTCACCACATATGCTCATTATAATAGTACCCCCCGCCGAGGATGTATTTACGTACCAATCCGGCCGTCACGGCTCACGCTGAGTCGTTGAAACTAACATCTGGATATGAAATTTCAAATCGTAATTAGTCTTGTTCTTTTTATTGTTCCACCCTGCATTGTTTTGCCGATATCATTTCGCCTTTCTCGTATCGGCGAACCGCATTACACGGCGCTCCGGAAACGTTTAAGGATAATAATTTGTTTGATCCATCCGTTAAATTAAAAGCGAAAAATCAAACAAGCTGAAGGAAAAAAGGGTCACGACGCAAAAGCATTCTCAAGCTTAAAGTACGTGCGTGCGTCTTTATACGTTATTAGAATTAATGACAACGCACGCATCGTCTCGTTCTATTTAAACGTCACAGCCAATTGTAAGCAAGTTCAATTATTGGGACAGGGATCCAGCGGGGAATTGCGTCTGATCCAATGACGCATGGAAAATGATTGCGAGAGTAATAAACTTAAAAGTCAGCGTAATTATTTGACACGTGAAAACGATAACAAATTCGCATAGATATCCCCGATTCAAAGTTCGCTCGTTTGTATTCTTTTTCGCTCAACATTATTACTGTAATAAATTATGATAAATAATTCCGCGAGTTATCAAACGGAGCTTTTCATAACTTTAAAGTACTAATTCATATTTAAAGCATTTACCGCACCGAGTGCATAATGACACGTGTTTTTTATGCGAAAAGACGGAGTTGCCGTGTAGAAAAATTATATATCTATAGTCATGAAGTGAGCTAACAAAGTACTACGAAAGTGGGTAAGTTGTCGAGGGAAATGTTATCGTACGGCGCATCATCTATAAGGGGTGAACTGGAGCAACGGAGAGTTGAATGGAGTGGCGAACGAGGGTTTGCGAGCCTTGAAGAAAGACGGCGAGTAGAGGAGCGGAATTGGCTAGACAGGGACGGGCGATTT
Organism: Psilanteris sp. ZL-2020; assembly: GCA_022817085.1. Classification (NCBI taxonomy): domain Eukaryota; kingdom Metazoa; phylum Arthropoda; class Insecta; order Hymenoptera; family Scelionidae; genus Psilanteris; species Psilanteris sp. ZL-2020. Next base: position 26,542 of record JABFQC010000104.1, read on the forward strand.
AGTGGAGGATATGGTGAGCTTAGCGAGAAAAAGCTTAAGAAGGGGCAAAGCATCGATTTGTTTCCTTGACCTTGTTAACATTCTTTACCGAACAGGTTGTCCAATCAAATCACAGTTATCCGCGGGAAAATCATTTTCGTCTCGATTTCGAGACACGCGTCAAACAAATAGTAAAAGAAATACATATATACGAAAACAAGGCGAGGCCTTCAAATTAACCGTCCAAATTTGGCTGGGTGTCGTCAAAGGGATTCAAACTTGATATTAACTCTCCGCGAACGATGCGCTCCGAGACGAATTTAGGTGCTGGAAGACGCGCGATTCTACCATGGCAAATCGTGGACTGTGCACGTTTCGAAGCTCGCGAAAACGCGTATAAGAAAAAGTGGCAAGACAGGGGCTCGCGATGGTTTCGTTACCCCTAATTCCCTCGGCTCAACCGTCACGAAGTTCAAAGTAAAGAACTCTCTTCTCGCACTGATTTTCCGCCTCGTTCCATGCCAGCCCCTCGAGTCCCTCCAACTCCCTTCCCCGACGGCCCCGCAGTCATGCTGCCAACATGTGCTTCTATTTACCTTCGCGACTTGGTCGCACCGGCTCTTCTGCCGTCCGCGAAACCCCGACGCAAAAAGCCGCGCGTCGAGTCGGCCGAGCGAACCGCCGCGCCTTTATTCGCCAACGACTCCGAAGCGGCGAATCGTCGGTCGATCGGAAAGCGCGTAACGTTCGTCCCGATCGATATCGCTCTAGCGCCGAGTCGGCTCAGCTCGATACAAGCGAATTGCACGAACGATCCTTCAATTAGCATTTCAGGTCACATTGGATACGTAGACGCGCATAAGTATACGCGGGCGTGCATAATTATCGTACTAATTATTAGAACGCAGCTAAGTAGTTGAAGGAAATTATCACTGACTTTGGCGTACGGGGACCAGCTTCGCTCTTCGTTATCATTTGCCGTCTCTCGTTCTCATTTCCCTTATTCCCGCATGACTACAACCAAGTAACTTGTTTAATTACCGAGATTAAGTTAATCGTACCCAGCCGGTGATAATCACTAGCGAGGCAACGTACTCGCGTTGTTATATTTAAACGATTGCGTCAATATGCATAGCGTTAGCCAATTACCGAAAGCCGCGCATTTTTGCCGGACCAACTGGGCTGGCCGCGGGCTCGGAGGACTATAAAGACGATACTTACTCGGCACAACGTCGGACAGAGTGTGATCGGGCGTACGCAGTCGGCCCGAGGAAGCGTTGTAAATTTGTTCAGCAATGGTTGTTAATTGGTCGTTATCCAACGGAACGTTTGTTATCGGCGGGGGTGCTCGCTGGTGTCAGTTTGCATGAAACGCGAATGGATGCGATGCCGCTGACGAGATCGGTCGGATCGACAACATCAAAGCAATTGCGGCCGATTAGAGGCGATTAAGAAAGAGACGGTCAATTGCGGCTTCCGCCAACATTTCATCGAGTTAGACGAAAGGTGTGTGTGTGCCAACGGCGCGCCGATCACGTAACGACGCGGGCCCCAGTCTTAGCATCCTCAACGGGCACCTGCGATGCTCACAATAATCACAAGCCGATTCACTGTCACTCGTAAGCTTGGCTCCGCCGATTAGTGTCACAAGCCGTCGACCGAACTATCCATCATCACGTTATCACCAGCACGAAGCACGTGTGCACGGGCATGTCGCGCGCAAAGGAACAGTCAATTTGGGCGCCGGCTCTGCTGGTGCCGTGGGGCCTTGGTGCTGGTTTAAGAGCGGAGTCCCACTCGCGAGCTAATCGCGTCTCCAAGATTTTCGCGCGGCGGATCGTTGCGGCATGGTTGCCACGTTGCTCGATGACTCGGGGGGCACGCGAAAATGAAGTCCTGTCCACCTCGCGGTCCGCAGTCTGGCTGCGTAGTGGCTTCGAGTTTCGCGGCGGGAAGCTGCCTCACCCGTTCGCACTATCGCCAACTGCGCTTGATCGGGCCTGGTAGGGGATTAAAGGCGTGGCGGAGGCGGTTCCAATGCGCGGAGGTGGGTCGCAAGTTAGTTGCGAGATCTCGTTGTTATGATTATTATGAGTGGCCGAGCTGCCTCCACGAGTCGAGGGTGGAACGTTGAGAAACCCCTGTAATATAACCCCTTTACTCCCGAAAGAACCGAACAGTTACGAAACTGTAATGCAAATCAACTGAGGTTACGAGAAGGGAACCGAGGTACTTTGCCAAAGATCCACGAGTCCGAGATGTCGGATCAAATAAACAATAGCGGCGTCGTTCACGCGCCAGTGCGTTTCTTTCGCACCAAATCGAGACCTCCTTGGGGGTCAGCCCGGTGCCGTGGCGCGACGGTAATTTTACGTTTCATTGACTGGAAAAGCACACCGGCGCGGGCAGACGAACGCGGCATTTTAATCAGTCGCGAGCAAGTATGTTTTCAAATGACGGACTACGTTGTTGTTTAGGGTTTGTTACAAAAACGCTATTCCATCCGAAGGGCTGTCGGCAGAGGCGACGGTTTTTAGTACGTAATTTTGTTGCGATTTTTTTTACTGTTTCAAAGAATTATGTTTTTTTAGTTTATTGGATTATTGGATTATTAAGTGGATGCAGGGTGTGATATGCCAATGATGATTTATTTAAAATCAGTGATTTTAGTGTTTTCAATTCACTTACGGTTATAGTAAAGTTGTAACTAACTATGTTGGTTAGAGAAGCATGAATAAAGACATTTTTATTTTCTTTATATTGATTATTAAGACAATGACATCAAGATGTACTGTTATTGTAACATCTACACTGAGAAAATAAATTTTTAACAATTTACTATATATTATATCAAAAGTGGACAATAAATGAAAACACACAAAAAATTACTACATTATATATTAAAAATTTCTATATAAACTTAAATATATTATTATGTACACTCAGAAAAATTAAACGTAGAAAATTGCTGTTTATAATACTAATTTGGAGACATTAAAGTAAAAACCTAAAAATTACTGTTTTTTCTTGTAAAAATGCAGTTTTTCATACCAAATTTTACTTCTATCTTTTAGTATAATGCTATTATAAACAGTAATTTTTAGGATTTTGTTCTAACGTCGCCAAATTAGTGTTATAAACAGCACTTTTTTAAGTTTAATTTTTCTGAGTGTACATTGCCAATTTTAATACATTATATAGTAATTTTTCTTGTATTTTCACGTATCATCCACGTTTAATATACTATATAGCAAATCGTTAAACATTTTTTTTTCAGTGTACAAATTAATATAGTTTAATGTTAAGTTTATTATACGTGTAATAAAACATAAGCATTACAAGTCAATCACATTTTTTGTTGCTCGTTTACTTACAAAGTAATACTGATGATTTTGAAAGCAGGAAATAATTTTTTATTTTTTAATAGAATTATTATCAATACTTTTAAGTTTTATTTTGTAATAAAAATTTATATGATAGTCGATTAAACATTTAGATCAATAAATCTTAAAGCATAATATGTACGAACACTGATTCAAAATTTAGGAGATATGAATTATTTCGACTGCACACGGAAGAGCCTGCATTATCTCCAAATGTTGCTGTAATTAAGATCTATACAGAATGTTAATCGTTTATTCTATTCTATTTCATATTTTAAGATTTTTTTAAAATTATTTTTTAAATTATTCTTAATTATACGAATAAAAGTTACAGTTGAAATTTATGAAACTTATCATCAAATTTCTAGCCCAATTAATTTAACATAAATTATATACTATTAGTCCTGCAATGTACTGTTGTAATATTTATAAACACATAATTCAAATTAAGCTTAAAATTTCCTAATGTCACTTCAGATTTAAAATGACTATATTTATTTTAGAAATTTATGTTTTACATTTGCACGATTTACATTATATATGTCACATAAAATATCTATATAAAATACGATATCGTACTACGATGGACTTTATAAAACTATACGTATTCGTTGATTACATTTTATTCTTTAATAGAAATAAATTATTACATTATATTGTTGGCAAAAGCTACGTACTAAATAATAAATGTATTACTTCGAATAGGATTTAAATTTTAATACACGGATAATAGGATCCTATTTATCCTATTTATATATCAAAACTGGACATTAATGTAATGTCATATTTGCCTACAAAAATTTCTATAAACTCCATATTTGGACTTAAACAACATTTTATATATACTAGCATAATGGAATATAGAATTGTAATTATTATCTATAACTGATTCTAATTTATAAGGGAATAATTTTAATTGTTTAACATTATTTTATTATATTGATAATTATATAATTAATAATTCAGAACATTTAATTCCAGTATTCAAAACCAATAATTATTTGCAAAAGAAAATAGAATTCTATAATAAAAAATGAATTTTTATTTTATGCGCTGAAGTGAACATATGAATGAATATTCTTGTCCTTATTCATTTAAAAGAAGCACGTTCTATCTGGTATGAAGTCTCACCCCTTCGAGCAGGAAAGCAAGTGGTAAGCGCAGACAGCCAGTGGTTGAAGTTATAAGAGTTGGCATGGTGTTGATTTTCTCTGATCTCACTTTTCTCTCTTTCTATTCACATTTGTTTTCTGGCCTTTTTTCCGTTTACTCTTTCATATCCTCATTTGATCCCACATAGTTTAGGTTCTCGACTTTCCTCTATAATTCTTACTTTCTCAGCTCATTTCCAGTAATTCTCTCGACATATTGAATATCTTTTTCATTCACTTTCACTTCTACCTCGTATTAACTTCCTACCTTTATCTCAATTTTTCTGTTCAATTGACTCAATTAACACTCCAAACTGTTGCCATTCTAACTTATATTATACTTAATTTTATTAGATAAAACATATATACCTTTTTAAAACAGCCAAATAAAATAACAAAATCCGAATTATTTTTAATTCATTTTGTTAAACAATTTAAAATCTAATACAAAAGCAAACAATGCATAATGAATTTAAAATTCATTATTTTTTATATTCTATTTAAAATTTTACAATTTATATATACTTTTATATAGAAAACAACACAATAAAATTAATAATATTTTTTACAGAAATTTAACAGAATGTTTTAGTTACAAATATATATCAAACAAGTTTCAAATAAATATTTAACATTACCATAGTTAATTTTAATATTAAAATAAGATATAAGATATATAATTTGCAAATTATATACACTGAAAAAAATGTTAGGTTGAAAAAGTTAGCACAAGCATACGTATAGTTGATGGAAACAATTGAATAGTTAATTTAAACATATTACACGGAAAGAAAAAAAGTATTAAAAATTACTCATAAAATATCAATTGTGTCACAGAAGTGTTGTATTTTGAAATAATGCATAAAACTTCAGCAATTTTGACTAAAATATGTGCAATACTTACTAATTTTTAAGTATAATTTAAAAATAGAACACTATACTGTCACACATTTAATATTTTGTTAGTAATTTTTAATACAATGTTTCTTTCCGTGAATGTTTACATTGACTACACGTATGCTTTGTTCATCCTAATTTTTTTCCGTGTAGAATATAAAGAATGTTTAAGAATTACCATACCGTCAAACTTCAATATCTCCATTCCGTATTAATCATTATTATAAATACTCAACAACAACCGATCCTGCAACTTTACACATTTCAGATCTACTTCACAGTCGTCTGCCAATTTGCACCACCACAAATATTGTAACATTAGTTCGAGACCCATTAAATTAACGAAAAAATTAATATATATCCACAAAATTCACCATTACATTATATACAAAACAACCCTACAATACCCACAAATAAGCATTTGCTAAGAACTGCGAAAAGAATAAAAAAGCGAAAGTACCAAATAATCCTTTACGAATCATAAATTAAATTTTTTTTTCACGAATTAATATATTGAATACTATTATTTATTAAGCACATAAAAACACACACACCTATATATACATACACACATCTTAATAACACCAGTTCGTCTGCAAATGCGTGCATTCCATGTGCCCAACATCTCCACTGAAATACTATAATTATATTATTTGGAGCACAATTATTTGTTGAGAGATTTGCACTTCGTGCCACCATTCATATCAAAAAACATTTATTTAGCAATAAAGAATTCAACTGTTTTTGTGTCGTTTTGCGCTCAACGCCATTATTGAAGATTAGTGGGATCGAGTAAAAGGTTGAAAAGGTGTGCGATTATATCCTTGGTCCCGACATCGCTTCTGGGCCTTGTCCGCTCGAGTTGTGCCTTTGTATGGATAATAACAGACTCCGTAGGAGTGAGCTACTCTTTACGAGTATCTTCTCAGAAGTATAAACCCGGCCTCTTTTAGCGGTCCGCTGCGGCCCTTTCGTTTTAATTCCTCGCGTCACATTTGTGATGTTCAGACAATCCTCTTCGCTCACTAATTAATGTATACAACATAGTTGTATGTTTAACAACACCTAATGTTCGTTTACAGGAAATGAACAAATTTAACAAGCAGCGTATTTCTCTACGATGTATGCAGTTAAATTAAGCTTTTAAGAGGATTCTTCAGTTCTAAAGTTGCAGAGAATATAATTATTAATATCTTAAATGTGATTATTGTGAAGGTATATATATATACATCATAAAGCATATAGAACGCAGCAAATTTGCATGAAAAAGTCTATGGATATAATATAATAAATATAATAGACAACGCGTGGCGTATTATATCGCTGCTTAAGTGTCGATTCAATGACTGCGCGAATGATCAAATATTTAAACTCGATGATATTTAAATGTTCGCAGCTCGAAACAAAACGAAACTATTGCGATATTGAATAATAAATTTGACTTCGTTAATGCCCGCCGATTCTTGCGTCCTTAATTTAATTAATCAGCTCATTCTGCAGGACATTCATGAATCTAACGATCTGTAATTATTATTTTTGTAATATGTATTACTTTAAATTAAAAACATTTTAAAAACTCCGCAACTCACTGCGATATCGTATGTTATATTGTAAATGATACAATAAATGTAATTAAAGGTATTTGAGAGTTGCATATATATCGTATTGTTACAAAGAGATATTAATTAATGAGATGAAAAAATTACAAAGGAATATGTGTTTGTTTTATAAGTTGTTTATTAAACAAGGTATGTATAGGTACCTTAAACAGTGTATTTTAAAATGTTCTCGAGAATTTTAATTTGCATTATTTACGCGGGTTAATTATGAGCATAGTCGAGCAATTTTTATAATACCATTAAGTATGATTTCATAACTAACGAAATTGCCAGATAAATATCATATAATGAGCAAAAGTCTGCTTAAAAGTACCATATAGTCTGTTTAATCGCCATGAAACATAATTAAATAGATTCATCTCGCAGACTATAAAAAGGAAGGAACGGAGAGACGTTTCTGAATATTTGATAAATAAAATGTTCGAAATTCGTCGTCCTGTCAATCCGAGATTGAATCGTTCATAAAAATAGATGTTTAACATTAATACGTAACGCGATTTAACTTTATTATCCGTACACAAATAAATTAGATATCACGCCATACAATTATTCATTTACATAATTTACCGTTTGTCATTGCGCACTTGTAAAATTACACGTACTCGCGGCCCTATTTAAAGGACGCTCAAAACAAATAATTAAATGGAATCCATAACACCGAATTGCTTTAACGCGATGTCCTAAAGCTCCTTCCACTTATCCCCGGTCGAACATTAATATCGTATCAGAATTTTACAATAACCCATAAATTCTTTAGAAAGCGTCGGTCTGACGGTCAAAACGCCGCCGCAAATGTTATTGGCATTTTTGATTATCAAACGAAATTGCGTCGACAAAAAGCGCGACCATTTTGCATCCCTAAGAAGCCGGGGACAATATAATAATGCGAATGATTCTCATCACGGCGTTTAATTTATAACCACCCAGTATATTAAAATGTCCCGTGCACTATTTCGCGAACTTGATATTATTCCCGCATCCGTTTGCCATAGACACAAAGTACGAAGTGCTGTGTTTACGTTATGATCCGGGTCCCCTGCGAAACCCTGCACCAGTACTTAAATGAGCCCAGCGCGACGATCTATTGTCCCTCGGAGTGGCGCGTAACCCACCGAAATGCGCCATTAAAAAGCGAAATGCCGCAACTTCTGCAGAGGTCCGGCCAAAGCGCGACACCTCTGACGGCGTGTCAAAAAATCGACCCCCAAATACGAAAGGCCGCCCGATGCCCGACGACCCAACTTTTCGCCGAGCGTCAATTATTATCAGATCCGATGTACTTATTCCACGTGATTTCAGCAGCTCGGCAGGTTTAGTTTTGTCCGGCTCGCAGGACCAAGCACCGCCGAGTTGCGTTTCACGTTCTGAATTCGAGTTCGATATTCGGCGCGAATGCCCGGTCGGACTTATCTTTATTTACGAGCGCGCGACCAATACTTTTGAGTCGAAAAGGAGCCGCAAACTGTCTCGGGGAGCCGTGTTCCCCGAGACAATACTTGAACGGCCCAGCTGCCCGGTAGCTTCGATCATTAAACGTGCGTATATAGCCTCATAATATTGCAATCCGCGGCCATAATTTACGTCGTTTTATAGTTCAAACTGCAACCTATGTAGCAACGCTCAAGCCTTTAGAACGTTCCGTTTCATTCGCGTTGTAACGGGTTGATCATAAAGATCACAATTCCAACAATATGCCGATATTAGCGTACCTCTTGCATTGTCTCGAAACATTTCATTTGGGATTTAGATTTTTGCGCGGGCTTTTTCGTTTTTGCATTTTCATTAAGACGACAAATGTTACATCAGCGAGACGCGGAGAATTAATTATCGCCGTTGTCTGTCGCAATTTCGAGCTTTCGAATCGGACGTTTTGAGATCGGTCTGGAATTTGGTAATATACTGAGAAAAATCAAACATGAAAAATTACTATTTATAATACGATCTTGGACTTTTAATCGACAAATCATAAAATTTGGTCTTTTTAACAGAAAAATTTACGTTTTTTACGTAAAAACTTATCTGTAAATATTACTGCTAAACATATAGTAAATTCTACGGTTTTTCGCTTAAAAGTCCAAGCTCGTATTATAAGTAGTAAATTTTCATATATAATTTTTCTCAGTGTATATATATATATATGTAGTATTTGGGAATTTAATATATAAGTTAGTATAAATATTTGCTTATTTCGTTTGCATCGCACTGAGAGAAAATATATAAATCCACAATCTAGATATTAAAACTAGATTGTTCAACTAATAAACAGATGCTCAATTCAATAGTCAAATTTTTAAAATTGTAGGTTATGTTCAATATGTCATTTAAAATGACATTCCTTTTACAATCTCTGACAATCCAGATTGTTGAATAGAATATTTGGATTGTCGTCGCAGTTACAATCTGTAATTATTCGATTATAAGATTATAATAATCTTAGATACACAGAGAAAAAATTCTGGTAGCGATTACCAGAATTTATGGTAATCGTTACACAATTATCTTTGACATGATCATTTTGGTAAAGCTAAGCATGTATTATTGTAACGACTTCCAGAATTCTAGTAATGGTTACAAAAATCCGCTAATGTATACAATAAAACATGTTCACCATAACCAGAATAGTATTATCAAAAATTATTTTTCTCAGTGTACTTAACGAAACTGTTTAGATGTTTAATTCAACAATCTATTTCTCTCAGTGCGGGAGCGCAAAAAGTGATTACAAATTTATTTCAAGAACATTGTTTAACAAACTTGTATCGGAAATTAAGTTTTCTTTGATTCGTTAAATCGAATTATTTAAATATTATATACCTTCTTATGATTATGCATAACAAATTGTAAATGTTACTCTTCCACGAAGAATAAACGCCACGGTTTTATGGATAAAGCGTTTTTAAGTGTAAATTGTAACGTAATTTGTGCCATGCACAATTTCTCACTAAATAAAGTGTAGAATGCAGCGAGTTGTAAAGCGAGAAGTTTTTCGACAAGCATGGCACACGTATAATGCTTCTGAATTGAGATGTTCCGAGTTATAGAGAATCTTTTGAATGTAAAATTGGAAAGGGCTCTCTTACAAAGTTACAGCCAAGTTGCGGTGGCTCTGAAGGTGATGGCTCAGTGCAAGTATCTCCTTCATTGCCACAGTAAAATGTTCATCTGTAAGCTGAGTGAGCCATTACAGAAATTACCACCAATTTGACGCTCGCAAATCAAAATTTGCCTTTTTTACTAACAGCGCATACTTGCGCTTACGCGTAATCTGACAATTTCTGAAGCAATTTGTTATGATTTAACAAAATATTATGGTTTAATGCTTTTCAGTACTACGCGCGCGTGAGAATCTTAGAAGTGCTGTTTAAATATTAATAAATAGTTGTTATTTAATTATGGAACAATTAATGAATGCGTGTTTATAGATTCATATATTAATGTGTGTGTGCGTGGATAATGGGAATGGAACATACTTTTGTAATATGTAAATGATCTTTAAGAAACAAAAGAAATATCTTAAATATTAAAAGTATTTTACAGTAATCCACACTTAAAGAAAACAAAACAAAAAACTGCGAGTGTTCAATTACAAATAGAAAAATAGTTTATTAAAGTAATTAAAAATATGTAATGATTCTTAGATATGCGTTGTTTTATTTTTAATAATTGTTATATGTTGTCACACATGAAACACATGGCAAATTAGTTTTTTAATTTTTTTTTCGTAAACTATTTTTTTTATTATTTTTATTTTATGTAATTCAACTTATATTAAACAAAATATATATTTTGTAAAAATTATATAAACCCTGCGGTTTGTTACCACCCTCAGTTGGTGATTATGGATAGCTTAAAATTTATCAAATTTTGCGTGTATTAATCGACTAATTAGTGTATATAGCACTATAAAAATTACATTACTGCGGAATATTATCTGTGCATTCTTCAGTAAAATCTAAATTAAACATATATTTTACGTCAGAATTAATTAAATTTCATATATAGGGTTTCGTTTACCTAACAATGCTGAAAACTTTGACCAGCTTCTTGGCGTTATAATCAGTAGTGATCTAGTATATAAATCTCATAAAATTTTCATCATATTAATAAAAGTTTTACTAAGCGATATTATAAGTTACGTAATTGCAACAACCATTCGCAAATTAGGAAATATTATTTTTGTCTATTATCTAACCTGTGAAAATTACATTGTACTATTTGGATCATAAAATATTATGTACGCTGTTTGGTTAATTAATTTATAACAAGTAGATTTCGCAATATAAATATAGTTGAAACTGGGTACTATATTAAATAATAAAGATTATACAATGTCATACACTACCAGTTTCAATTCCCATTGTTATTTCCAAGGTGAAATTTAACC